>CM053270.1:4364341-4531841 GCA_028583415.1 Protea cynaroides | reverse complement strand
CTAGTCTATTTAAAGGACGTCCCTAAGCCACTTTCACTCCTTTCACAACCCTAATTGAATTGAGAGAAAGAGAGAAGAAGGAAAAGAGGAAGAAAGGAGGCTAGGAAGAAGGCTTGGCAAAAAGGAGAAGAATTTGCAGAGAAAAGTAATCTTCTCAGGTATGGATATTAACTCCATGAGTTTCTACAGACCTTAGGTTAGATATGGTTGAGTGTAGGATTTCGGAGAAACCCAAACCATCCATCCATGGTTAGGTTTTCATAGAAAACCATAGGAGGATGCACAAAAGCTATCTAGATGGATTATACATGGTTCTAGACCATGGATTGACTGTTGAATGAATGTAGGAAGCAAGCCATAGAACCCCAAACACGAAGAATGGATTAAAAGTGGAAATTGGACCAGAGTGCACTAAGGGTCGCACCGAGGGTCGATAGACCATCCGACCCTAGGTGTTTCTGACCATCGACCCTCAGCATTCGGGAAGTTCAGAATGGGGGGAGGGTCGATAGAGCCATCGACCCTAGCATCGACCCTAGCATCGACCCTCAGTTGACAGAGTGGTTTTTAAATTCCGAATTAATTCTAATTAAATTCTATCGACTTTGTTAGGTTTGCTATCAATATAATAACAGTATAAAGGTGATTCTAAAGCTTGGAAAAATATCTATTAGCAAGCTAAGGTGAGGAACCTTAACCCCAAACTAAATTGGTTAATAATAAACTGTTTTCTATTCTTGAGTCCTATGCCATGTTTGATTCTATGCGAATATGTTTGTAATGTGCATACAGCATGCCATCCAATATTTCTATTACTTGTTCATGCATATTTACTTTATTGTTTATAACATGATGATGATGATGATGATAGGAATAGGCATGTGCTTGTATGTGTGTGGTTGATGTGTTTGATGCGAGCGAGTATCAGGGGAGGTGTGATGAGAACGTCAATAAACGTTAACCTTTGGCGGGTCTCAGCACTTTAGCTTTATCTCTAACTCAAGTCTTGTGCATTAGCATCGTCGTATCGCCATTACCTTAGCAGAACTATTATGTCGTAGAGTATCAGGGGAGGTGGTCTCGGTCCTTGTAGTCTCTGACTCTACCGGGGGGCCTTAGCTCTATCTCTATGGATGTTCTGAGGGATGCTGGGGTGAGGCCTTGGATACACTGTTTGGCATTAGGATTGGTTAGTAGCGAGCCCAGTTTGCAAGCCCTCGCTAACAGGGGCTTACGTGTTGGTATAGCATTATATAGCAATAAACGTTAACCTTTGTTGTAAAATGTTATGGTAGGGTGGATGGGGACGACGATAAACGTTAACCTTCGGGCGGGCTTCCACACCCTGTGTATAGAGGCGGTGTCAATAAACGTTAACCTTTGACCACCCAAACTTTCTATTGCACATTGCAAACTATAAACCAAGACCAAAGATATGAATTGACTTTTTGCATGCATATGTAATGTTGCATTGTTTTGGCTACTCACTGAGCCGTGTTGTGTGCTCACCCCTCGACGTCGAATATTTTTAGTTGATGATGCAGGTTATACAGTTGAAGATTACATGAACGCGTCGGCGTACGAAACTGTAGCAGCTATGGAAGTTGGAGCTGAAGACGATACACACGACTCCTTTTGCGAGTGCAACTCGTGTGTATTCGATTAGATATTTTTGTAGGTTTCTTTATTGGATTTATAGACATGTATTTGATACTTGATTATTTATGTCTCGGTTTGATACAGAATAATTTTCTATTAAATTATTAATATCATTTTAGTTCTCAGTTCATTTATTTATAAGATTTCCGCTAATGTGTATTTACTCTGATTATGATTGTAGATGCGTGTAAAATTTGGATAACGCGGGGATAGCCTATTAGAGATCCTGGTTGAACCGTTGGCTATTTAGCGGTTCATCACACCATTCTAAAGTGTACGGAATTGGGTGTGACAACTTGGTATCAGAGCATCTCAGGCCTTGCCCGCCGAACTGACACACATTCAAGACCATTGTGAACTGAGATAGGATAAATTAAAAGCTTTAATACAAACACATTGTAAGCACAAGTGATGATTGAAACCGAATTAAAAAGAGAATAATGCATCTATTAAAGAGAAAACCAGTTACATACAATGAGTAAGAGAAACAAAACGTATATACATCGCTAAAGGAGAGTACAGTCCACAACCCGGATAGTTACTCTGTAGTACAAGAAAAGTAAAGTACAAATCAAGAAGCTGGAGGCGAAGGAGGAGGCGGTGCCTCACGATCTCTGTCGTAGTCCTCAGCATAGACCCTAGTCAACCAGGCCACCTGGGTCTAGGTCGTCTGTAGACTAGCTGTGAGACCAGCTATCCTCTGGTCAGTCGTACGCTGCACCTCTAGGAGCTCTCCCATCCGCGCATCTGATGCGTGCTGAGCAGCCAACAGCTCATCCATCCTCAGATCAGATCTGTGCTGAGGATCCCTGATCTCCTGCAACATCTCCATCATATCAGAAGGTAGGCGTGAAGGACCAGCGTCATGAGAAGGACTGGTCTCGGGTACCGAAGCCGCCGCAGCAGAAGTACCAGCCCTTTCCGCATGCGTGGGTGATGGCGGTGGTATCGCATCGACATCCATATATAAGCGATCATCGTCGACCGGATCCCCACGAGCCCTAGCAGCAGCCTCAGCATCAACCATCTCAACCCGAGTGTGAGGGCGCACCATCGTGTTCCTCTCCTCATCACTAACCTTCGCATCTCGCAGCCCCATCTTGCAGATAGCCTCCCAATCTAGAGGCGACGAGAAGGTCTTCTCCTGGATCTTCTCATCTACTAGATCCACCCCCAGACGGGTCAGTAGCACTGTAATCATGCGTCCATAGGGTAGATTACCCCTATGACCGGACAATGTGGCACTAATCATCGTCCGCATGATGATGTATGGAAGGCAGACCGACTGACGAGTGCAGATGCAGTACTTCAAGAACTGAGTCAGCTGAGAGACCCTCTCATAATGCCCACTCTGCGGGATCAGATTATGCTGAATAATCTTGCAGAAGACCCGTGGAGCCGGACGCAAGTAGCAAGCTCTCATCTGCCATTTATCGGGACGGAGCAACTGGTTGTCGATCTCAGCTCTCATCTCCATCTCAACAAACTGTGGCTCTCCTGGCGCACAGTACACCATAGGGCCATCATAGGCAATGCCCAACAGATTGGCCAGCTGCCGATAATCAAAGGAGATGTGCACCCCTTGACGTAGCTGGTGATGCGTAACTCCTGGCCGTGCTCAACATCATTGTAATTCCCCACCACCTGGAGATTACAATAGAACTGGCGCACCAAGTCTGGACAGGTGCACGTGTCGTATGTGATGACAGGGAGCCACCCCATATCACCGAATGCTCCCTCCACATTGAACAAGGCTAGCTCAGCCAAGTTCACCATGCGACCCCCTTCCACTTTCTTACGGGCATAGTCAGCATACTGTGCCTCAGCTTCATTCGAACGGAAGCGGAGTGGATCACGCAATCTTGGCACTTTGGTATGGGCCATAGTATCTGCAAAATAAGAAGGAGAAAATAAACAAGGACTTAGCAGGATAAAAATCCGAAATTTGATTTAATAACGACGTAAGTTGACCATAAAGCCCCATTTCTTGCCATACAAGTGGGCATAAGGACTTACGAAGGTTTAAACATATCCTACAACCCACATGCAGTAGGAAATTTTAACTGACGATGTCCAATTTGAAGAAATTCAAGAAAAATAAAAAATTTCGATAAATTAGGGCAAAAAGAGAAAAATTCAAGTTTCTCGATAACCAACCGATGAAACTCAAAATTTTTTGAGGGCTTTCGTTCCTCAAGACCCCAATAACAAAAGCCCCCAATAAAAATCGAATTTTTAGGGTTGGAAAAAGTTTAATTTGGAAAATACGAGTTAAATGAGCAAAAACCTAGAAATAAAAACCTAAAAAAAAAAAGGTATAGTTGGGAAATTATACCTATAGAGGTGATGTGGATGTCGAAACTCGGACTAAGAATGACCCACAATAGTGAAGTAGCACTGTAGCAACTCGGAGAGTAGAGACGAGTCGAAACGGAGGAGGAATAGAGAGAATTGACCCAGAATCGGATCTTAAAAATCTGATTTTTGGTCCGAGGGTCGGACAATTCGACTGACACCATCGACCCTCGGATCGACCCTCCAATCGACCCTCGGCTCTAGGGAATCTGACAGAAAATCGAGGGTCGGACTGAGGGTCGGATACCCATCGACCCTCGCATCGACCCTCAGCTCTCGGGAAGAACATGTCATTCCTAGGGTCGGATACTAAGGGTCGGACACACCAGCGACCCTCACCATCGACCCTACATAGAAAAGACAGTATTTATTTCAGAATCAATTGGAGATTTTGAATTTTATATCGGTTAGCGTGCCTACATGAAGTATAAATGATTTCTCACTAATTTTGATGATTTTCAGGCACCATCCATCTCAAGAGTAAATATGTCTGGACGTAGAGTTACCCGACAAACCCGAAATACAGTCCCACCACCACCACCAGTGGAGGAGACTAGTCAAGAGAATAACCATGCACAGGGTAATCCAGAACCAGCGGGCCCTACAAATTTGCCACCTCCACCACCGGAGCTAGCAAATGTGGTTATGAATCTGGCCCAACAGCTACAACAGATGCAACACGCACAAGCTCAAATGCAGGTTGCAATGGGAGTTATGTTTCAAGCCACTCAGGCTGCAGCCATGCACACTGGGCAAGCTAGTGCAGCACCAGTGGGTAACCACCCAGCTCAACAGACACCTCAACAACCGACTGCACCAATTCCAGTGCAAGTCCCAGAAGCAGCCCAAGGGAACTATCAGTATCCACCCCCTATGTTTGGGGCATACCAAAATCAACTGGATCACTCCCGACTAGTGGAGAGATTTTTGAAAATGAAACCGAGAGAATTCAATGGTAAACCGTCTGATCCACTATGGCCAGCACACTGGATAGACGAAATGGAAAGGAACTTCCTTATGATGACTATCACTGAGGAAGAGAAAGTGTTATGCGCCACCTTCATGCTCAAAGGCGACGCACACCATTGGTGGAAATCTACAAAGACATACTTATTGACCAAGCACGCCCTACTGACATGGGCTATATACAAAGAAGCATTCTTCGAGAAGTATTTCCCAAGAAGCTTCAGAGATTCAATGGAGAAAGAGTTCCTGAGTTTGTACCAGGGACAGATGACCGTAGACGCATATCAACAGCGCTACGAAGAATTGTTTTTCTTTGCACCGGCTAGTATGCAAGAAGAAGATACAAAAACCCGTAGATTCATCGCGGGACTAAGAGGAAGTATAAGAGAACATGTTTTGGGACTAGAGAAGAACATATACAACGAAGCTGTTCAGATTGCTCGAGTGATCGAATTGAGCCAGAAGGAGAGTTATTTCTCCCAGAGCAGAGGAATCAAGAGACCAGCCGAAAACTCTTACAATGGAGGCAATAACAGGACGTATAAACCTTTTCGTCCTCAGAATTTTAACGGTGCAACCAAGAATATCCCCGCAGCTCAACCTTAGCCCAAGTCAAATGTTGAAGCCCCGAAGTGCTATAACTGCAACCAACCAGGGCATATGGCAAGAGAGTTCCCAAAACCCAAGAAGCAACTACATCAAGGACGGGTATATGCCGTTACATCAGAGGATGCTGCCGCATCGCCCGATGTGGTCACAGGTATGACCAAAACCTGTAAGGCTATAATTAGAATTGATTGAGCATGTAGACTAAGTAAAAATGAATCACAGGTATCGTACCTATCAATGGCGTACCCGCCAGAGTACTCTTTGATTCAGGGGCTACTCATTCATTTATATCTGTGTCGTTTGGAAAGAAGACCAATCTGCCCATCAAAACATTAGACTACAAATTACTTGTACGGTCACCGATGGGATTAGAAGTGGAATTAGAGAAAGGTTATGGACCATGTCCAGTTCTCATTGGAGAGCAGACCTTGGATGCAACCTTAATACAACTTGAGATGGCAGACTTTGACGTCATCTTGGGAATGGACTGGTTAGCTCGGCACTCTGCAAATCTGTTATGCGCCGAGAAGAAGCTAATGTTCAAAGACAAAGAAGGAGCAGAATTCAGTTTCTCGGGAACCAAACTTCCCAGGAGACGCAAGCTCATACTCTCAGCATTAAAGGCTAAGAAGTGCCTTGAGAAAGGAGCGGTCGGATATCTAGTATCAGTGGTCGACCTAACCAAGGACGTGCCACGAATGGAAGATATTGATGTCGTGTGGGATTTTCCTGATGTATTTTTGGAGGAACTACCCGGACTACCACCCGACCGAGCCACGGAGTTTGTAATAGACCTTATACCTGGAGCCGCACCAGTATCAAAAGCACCTTATAGAATGGCTCCTACTGAACTGAAGGAATTAAAAGTGCAATTACAAGAACTGCTGGATAAGGGTTATATTAGACCCAGTATATCTCCATGGGGAGCACCGGTGTTGTTCGTAAAGAAGAAGGATGGTAGCGTTCGATTATGCATCGACTATCGAGAGTTGAATAAGCTGACAATCAAGAATCGATATCCACTACCCAGGATCGATGACTTGTTCGATCAGTTACAAGGAGCGAAGGTATTTTCAATGATCGATCTTCGATTAGGCTATCATCAACTGAAGATTAAAGAAGGTGACATTCCGAAGACAGCTTTCAGGACAAGATACGGACATTATGAGTTCCTAGTGATGTCCTTCGGACTAACTAATGCACCGGCAACATTCATGGAACTTATGAATCGGGTTTTCCACGATATGTTGGATACGTCGGTCATAGTATTTATTGATGACATATTGGTATACTCCAAGGACAAGGAAACCCCTGTCAAGAACCTAAACGCAGCCCTACAGCGTTTAAGGAAAGAGAAGTTATACGCCAAATTTTTAAAGTGTGAGTTTTGGCTAACTGAAGTCGCCTTTCTAGGCCATGTAGTATCCGTGGAAGGAATCAAAGTGGACCCCAGTAAGATCGAGGCTATAGTGAAGTGGGAAGCACCAAAGAGTGTTTCAGAAATTAGAAGTTTTCTGGGTCTAGCTGGTTATTATCGGAGATTCGTAGAAGACTATTCTCGGATTGCCGTACCTCTCACCAGTTTGATAAAGAAAGGAGAAAAGTTCGTATGGACGGATAAGTGTAAAAAGAGTTTTCAAACATTGAAGACCAGATTGATATCCGCTCTAATTTTGACCATTCCCGTTCCAGGACAGACATTTACCTTATACACTGATGCATCGGGATTGGGATTAGGATGTGTGCTTATGCAAGGAGAGCAAGTATTTGCGTATGCCTCGAGATAGTTGAAGGTACATGAGAAAAATTACCCCACTCATGATTTGGAGTTAGCGGCAGTAGTACATGCTGTCAAGATATGGAGACACTACCTATACGGAGAGAAATTTCAGATTAAGTCGGACCATAAAAGTCTTACTTACTTATTTAATCAGAAGGAGTTGAATATGAGACAAAGAAGATGGTTGGAACTATGGAAGGACTATGATTGTGATATCCAGTGTCATCCGGGAAAAGCAAACGTAGTAGCAGATGCATTGAGCAGAAAAGCAATGATAAAATCTCAAGGAGAAGTTAGCACGACTGTAGCAATGTATACCAATGGAATGGTGTTTAATCACGGAAATGAACAATATGTGATAGATACCACGGATGAATCAGCTAGCCAAGGGTTTATTCATCGATTTTTGAACATGTTCGCGGCATTAAAGATTATACCGGATATAGTGGGCGAAGTGAAGACAGCTATCACAGCAGATCCTTATCTAAGAACAGTACAAGAAGATATTGAGAAAGGTAGGACTAACCCTGAGTTCACCTTGAATGATAAGAAGGTACTGAAATACAAAGGAAGAATATGTGTACCCGAAACAGAAAATATGGACATTAGACACCGACTGATGAAGGAAGCCCATACCACCATTTACTCGATACATCCTGGAAGCACAAAAATGTATCATGATCTAAAGAAACTGTATTGGTGGAGGGGAATGAAGGCAGATATAGCCAAGTTCGTGTCTCAATGCCGAAATTGTCAGAAAGTAAAGGCTGAACGACAAAGACCCGCAGGACTGTTACAGCCGTTACCGGAACCCGCATGGAAATGGGACTGCATCACTATGGACTTCGTCACAGGATTACCATTCACTCCTCGAGTAGTTGACGCAGTTTGGGTGATAGTAGACCGTCTGACTAAAACAGCTCGCTTCATACCGATACTACCCCAGTATACACTGGAAAGGTTAGCAAAGCTGTATGTGGATAATATTGTTCGGTTACATGGTGTTCCAGAAAGCATTGTGTCCGATAGAGACCCACGATTTACTTCCAAATTTTGGGAAGGACTGCAAAAGGCCATGGGTACAACATTGAAGTTTAGTACTGCATTCCATTTACAGACAGACGGACAGTCGGAGCGTACAATCCAGATTTTAGAAGATATGCTACGAGCATGTGTGATTGATTTCAAGGGATCATGGGACGAAAAGTTACCATTGATCGAGTTCGCTTATTATAACAGTTATCAGGCTACTATACAGATGTCACCTTATTAAGCACTGTATGGTAGGAAGTGTCGAACTCCCTTGTTTTGGAATGAAGTTGGAGAACGTAGTATTGTTGGACCGGAATTTGTTGAAGAGACTTGTCGAGTGGTCGACATCATCAAAGAAAGAGTAAGAGTAGCTCAGAACCATCAGAAGCAATACGCAGATACTCGACGAAGAGATCTAGAGTTCGCCGTGGGCGATAAAGTATTTTTGAAAGTATCGCCTATGCGAGGATTGAAGAGGTTCGGACAGAAAGGAAAACTAAGTCCAAGATACGTCGGGCCATATGAAATTCTGGCTAAGCGTGGAAAAGTAGCTTATCAGTTAGCACTACCACCATCTATGTCAAGTGTGCATGACGTATTCCACATATCCTTATTGAAGAAGTATGTCAAAGATCCAACACATGTGTTGACAGTAGATTTTCTGGAATTGACTGATGATTTGACATTTGAAGTAACACCAATGGAAATCACTAGTCGAAAGGTTCAACGTCTACGCAACAGAGATATCTACTATGTTAAGGTCACATGGAAAAGTAGAGACATGGAAGAGATTACTTGGGAAGAAGAAAATGCTATGAGAAAGCAATACCCTGACTTGTTTGATTCAGAAGGTACGTATAATTTCGAGGATGAAATTTTTATAAGTTGGGGGGAGTTGTGAGACCCGTGTCAAACTAACCCGGTCTTACCACCTTGAACTAGGTTTACCCATCATGGTCGAGTCAAATGGACCAAGGGCATGAAGGAGATCGAGATCCCAGGTATAAAATCGACCCAAAAACACTTAATTCTAGGGGAGGGTCGCACACCCAGCTAAGCAGGGTCGGACCTCCCAAAACAGAAAGTCAGACCCTCAGTTTTGAAGGGAGGGTCGGACAGCTTAAGACCCTAGGGTCGACGGGATCATCGACCCTCCCATCGACCCTCGATTTCTGACGAAACTGAAATTAGGAAATTTCCTAATTTTCGATTGGGATTTTTTTCCAAATCTCAATGAGATTATTATAAGACATTCCTAGTTTATTTAAAGGACGTCCCTAAGCCACTTTCACTCCTTTCACAACCCTAATTGAATTGAGAGAAAGAGAGAAGAAGGAAAAGAGGAAGAAAGGAGGCTAGGAAGAAGGCTTGGCAAAAAGGAGAAGAATTTGCAGAGAAAAGTAATCTTCTCAGGTATGGATATTAACTCCATGAGTTTCTACAGACCTTAGGTTAGATATGGTTGAGTGTAGGATTTTGGAGAAACCCAAACCATCCATCCATGGTTAGGTTTTCATAGAAAACCATAGGAGGATGCACGAAAGCAATCTAGATGGATTATACATGGTTCTAGACCATGGATTGACTGTTGAATGAATGTAGGAAGCAAGCCATAGAACCCCAAACACGAAGAATGGATTAAAAGTGGAAATTGGACCAGAGTGCACTAAGGGTCGCACCGAGGGTCGATAGACCATCCGACCCTAGGTGTTTCTGACCATCGACCCTCAGCATTCGGGAAGTTCAGAATGGAGGGAGGGTCGATAGAGCCATCGACCCTAGCATCGACCCTAGCATCGACCCTCAGTTGACAGAGTGGTTTTTAAATTCTGAATTAATTCTAATTAAATTCTATCGACTTTGTTAGGTTTGCTATCAATATAATAACAGTATAAAGGTGATTCTAAAGCTTGGAAAAATATCTATTAGCAAGCTAAGGTGAGGAACCTTAACCCCAAACTAAATTGGTTAATAATAAACTGTTTTCTATTCTTGAGTCCTATGCCATGTTTGATTCTATGCGAATATGTTTGTAATGTGCATACGACAGATGCCATCCAATATTTCTATTACTTGTTCATGCATATTTACTTTATTGTTTATAACATGATGATGATGATGATGATAGGAATAGGCATGTGCTTGTATGTGTGTGGTTGATGTGTTTGATGCGAGCGAGTATCAGGGGAGGTGTGATGAGAACGTCAATAAACGTTAACCTTTGGCGGGTCTCAGCACTTTAGCTTTATCTCTAACTCAAGTCTTGTGCATTAGCATCGTCGTATCGCCATTACCTTAGCAGAACTATTATGTCGTAGAGTATCGGGGAGGTGGTCTCGGTCCTTGTAGTCTCGACTCTACCGGGGGCCTTAGCTCTATCTCTATGGATGTTCCGAGGGATGCTTTGAGGTGAGGCCTTGGATACACTGTTTGGCATTAGGATTGGTTAGTAGCGAGCCCAGTTTGCAAGCCCTCGCTAACAGGGGCTTACGTGTTGGTATAGCATTATATAGCAATAAACGTTAACCTTTGTTGTACAATGTTATGGTAGGGTGGATGGGGACGACGATAAACGTTAACCTTCGGACGGGCTTCCACACCCTGTGTATAGAGGCGGTGTCAATAAACGTTAACCTTTGACCACCCAACCTTTCTATTGCACAGTGCAAACTATAAACCAAGACCAAAGATATGAATTGACTTTTTGCATGCATATGTAATGTTGCATTGTTTTGGCTACTCACTGAGCCGTGTTGTGTGCTCACCCCTCGACGTCGAATATTTTTAGTTGATGATGCAGGTTATACAGTTGAAGATTACATGAACGCGTCGGCGTACGGAACTGTAGCAGCTGTGGAAGTTGGAGCTGAAGACGATACACACGACTCCTTTTGCGAGTGCAACTCGTGTGTATTCGATTAGATATTTTTGTAGGTTTCTTTATTGGATTTATAGAAATGTATTTGATACTTGATTATTTATGTCTCGGTTTGATACAAAATAATTTTCTATTAAATTATTAATATCATTTTAGTTCTCAGTTCATTTATTTATAAGATTTCCGCTAATGTATATTTACTCTGATTATGATTGTGGATGCGTGTAAAGTTTGGATAACGCGGGGATAGCCTATTAGAGATCTTGGTTGAACCATTGGCTATTTAGCGGTTCATCACACCATTCTGAAGTGTGCGGAATTGGGGTGTGACAACGGTGTTATTCGTCGAATAGCAATATCGGCTCTTCCTAGCTTCTCCTCCTTCTTCAGCCTCTTTCTCCTTTCTAGGGTTTGTGAGGATCAATGGAAGGGATTCTAGAAGGTTTAGAGGGGTTTATATAGGCTAGGTTTAGGTTTAGGAAGCCTCCTAGGATTAGAAAAGTCCTAGGGTTCATAATTTAAAAAGTAGGACCCACAGAGATCCGGTTCTCGATCTTGGTAGTCTACTGCGCAAACTATACCGATCGATCGGTACCAATGCCAGGACTGGTACCATCGATCGGTATGAATAAATCATACTTAATTTGGTCCGTTTGGTCCGATTTCATACCTGGTTGTCATCCACTCGTCCCGTCTGGCCCGGTGATGATTGGAAGACCTGTTACGACATGAAATCAAGGTTTAGATCGGGTTCGTGGAGTGCGGGTCTTACAACGAGCATGACGCTTCATGTGAGTGCCCTTTCTGCGTGTACCTCTAGGATTTATTTAGTTTATTTATTTATTTATAGTTGGATTTACAATTGATGTAAGGATATTTATTTATGTTTTGGTGTGGAGAATATTTGGATATTTTATTTAAATTATCAATAGAGAATTCAGTTCATTTAATTTAAGACTTCCACTGTATTTTATTATATTATGATTATGATTATGTGTAATGGTTTGTATGAGTGGACATGGTCTTATTGAGATCCTGGTGTGAACCGTTGGTTCAGTGACGGTTCACTCACACTTCTGGTTCAGTCGAAATTGGGGTGTGACAGGGTCGATGCTGTGGAACTAAATGAGGAGGAGCTCAAAGGCTGCTTGGGAGAACTCAAGGAGGAGTTCAATGGCTGACTTGAAGGGTTCGACCAAACCGTTCGCAGCACCACAGCGCATCTACAAGGTGAGTTCGATGCTCTCAAAGCTCAAATATTGCAAACATTGGCTACCTTTGAAGCCCAAATGCAAGAAATGCGAGCCAATTGGGCATTATGCAAACTAGCCATGGTTGGAGGAGCCATTACCCCTAAGGAGGCGCCTAAGTTGGAGGTGCCAAAGCCAATGTGTGATGCTCGAGAAGTTAATAACTTCTTATGGCAAATGGAAAGATACTTTGAAGCAATATCACTTGAGGAGCCAAGGAAGGTGCAAACTGCCGTTCTCTACCTTAAAGACATAGCTACTCTGTGGCGGCGTAGACGGCATGCAGATATGGAAAGAGGTACGTACACTATAGATACTTGGGATAGCTTTAAGAAAGAGCTAAAGAAGCAATTCTATCCTGAGAACGCTACATTCTTGGCAAGGAGGAGTCTCAAAAGACTCAAGCAAACTGGGTCTATTCGGGACTATGTAAAGGAATTCTCAACACTCATGTTAGATGTCCCGAGTATGACTGAGGAAGAATTATTATTCAACTTTATGGATGGACTCCAAGGTTGGGCTGCACAAGAATTGCAACGGCAGGGAGTACAAGATGTCGCTTCAGCCATAGCAGCGGCAGAGTCCCTACTAGAGTACAAGAGAGATGAACCCTCCAAGCCCAAGAAGGCATACAATGGTAGAGGTGGGGGAGAGTCGTCATCCAAAGAGTCCTATTCGAAGGAAGGATTGGATACATCCTCCTTACACAAGGACGGTAAACCAAGGGATGACAGAAGAGATAGGCGTAAACCATCAAGCCCGTGTTTCCTTTGCAGTGGACCCCATTGGACAAGGGAGTGCCCTAAGAGGAAAGCACTGTCAGCTCTACTTGAGGAGAAGGATGACGAGAAAGAAGAAGCCCATATGGGATCGCTACAACTAGCAGCCATCAAGGGCAAGACGACGGAGGTCAAGACCATCACCTCACAAAAGGGGCTGATGTACGTAGAGATACACAACAATGGTAAGCCCACTTGCGCCATGGTTGATATAGGTGCGACTCACAACTTTGTCTCGATGGACGAGGCAAAGAAGTTAGGACTAAAGGTGTCCAAGGAAGGGGGTTGGTTGAAGGCTGTTAATTCCCAAGCTTGCCCCATTCATGGCGTGGCTCGTGGGGTTAAGATGAGCATAGGAACGTGGAAGGGCACCGTGGACCTATCGGTGGTGCCTATGGACGATTTTCAAGTAGTGCTTGTCATGGAGCTCCTAAGAAAGGTAAATGCCATAGCCATGCCCTCCATTAGCACAGTATGCATCACGGAAGAGGGAGCTTCTTACATAGTCCCAACAGTCCAAGGGATAAAAAATGGCCCCAATTTGCTATCAGCAATGCAATTAGAGAAGGGGGTCAAGAAAAGAGAGACAACTTATCTCGCCACTTTACTTGAGGAGAAAGAAGATAGGCCTACAGAGAGATTTCCTAGGCCCATTGAAGATGTCCTTGGAAAATTTAAGGATGTAATGCCGGTCGATCTACCCAAGAGGCTACCACCTAGGAGGGAAGTGGACCACGCAATTGAGCTGGAATCTGGTGCCAAATCACCTGCCAAGGCACCTTACTGCATGTCACCACCATAGTTGGAGGAGTTAAGGAGACAGCTAAAAGACTTACTAGATGCAGGGTTCATTCGTTCATCTAAAGCTCCATATGGCGCACTAGTCCTCTTCCAACGAAAGCATGATGGTTCGTTGCAATTATGCATCGACTACCAGGCCCTTAACAAGGTAACTATCAAGAACAAATACCCTATTCCTTTGATAGCCAACTTATTTGATTAACTTGGTGGAGCAAAGTATTTTTCCATGCTAGAGTTGCGGTCGGGATATCACCAAGTACGCATTGCAGAAGGGGACAAGCCTAAGACCACATGTGTGACATGCTAAGGGGCATACGAGTTCTTAGTCATGCCCTTTGGCCTCACCAACGCACTAGCAACATTTTGTACACTCATGAACAAATTGTTCCACCCTTACTTAGACAGGTTCGTAGTCATTTACCTGAATGACATCGTCATATATAGCCATACTTTGGAGGAACATGTGGAACATTTGAAGATTGTCTTCAAGGTATTAAGGGACAACCAACTCTACGTGAAGAAGGAGAAATGTGTATTCGCCCAAGAGGAGGTAATGTTCCTTGGTCATAAGGTGGGGGGTGGTACATTAGATATGGATGATAGCAAGGTGCGAGCAATCAAAGAGTGGGGCGTTCCTACAAAGGTCACTGAGCTAAGATCTTTTCTTGGCTTGGTGAACTACTATCGACGGTTCATCAAGGGATATTCTGCAAGGGCAGCCCCTTTGACGGATCTTCTCAAGAAGAATACAGCGTGGCAGTGGTCGGATGCATGTCAAAACGCCTTTGAAGAACTAATGGAGGCAGTAATAGAGGATCCCGTGCTTGTCTTGCCCGATTATGGCAAGACGTTTGAAGCACACACCGATGCCTCTGACTTTGCTATTGGTGGGGTATTGATGCAAGAAGGACACCCAATTGCCTATGAGAGCCGCAAGCTCAATGAGACAGAGCGACGCTATACGGTCCATGACAAGGAAATGACTACGGTGATACATTGTCTTAGGACATGGCGTCACTACTTGCTTGGCTCAAGGTTCATCGTGAAGACAGACAACGTTGCCACTAGCTATTTTCAGACCCAGAAAAAGCTAAGTCCCAAACAAGCTAGGTGGCAGGACTTCTTGGCAGAGTTCGATTTCACCTTCGAGTACAAGCCTGGTAAAATCAATTGTGTAGCCGACGCATTGAGCAAGAAGGCAGAATTGGCCTCTTTTAGTTAACCAAATGGAGTATTGATAGACTTAATCAAAGAGGGGTTGGAGCATGCCCCTATGGCTAAGAGCTTGACTAACCTTGCACGGGAAGGTAAGACGCGTCGCTTTTGGGAGAAGGACGGCTCGCTTTATGCCAAGAAGAGAAGACTCTATGTTCCTAAATGGAATAACCTACGGCGGAACCTTATCCGTGAGTGCCATGACACAAAGTGGGCTGGTCACCCAGGACAACGGCACACACGGACATTACTAGAAGCAGCCTATTACTGGCCTCAGATGTGGGACGACATAGAGACCTACGTGAGGACCTGCCTTGTATGTCAATAAGACAAGGTGGAGCAACAACAACCAAGAGGATTGTTAAAACCACGACCCACACCGGAAAGGCCATGGGAGAGTGTATCTATGGACTTCATCAACGCACTACCTACGTCGGAAGGATGCGGCTCTATAATGGTGGTTGTTGACAGATTATCTAAGTATGCCACATTTATGGCAGCTCCTAGAGACTGTACCGCAGAGGAGGCAGCAAGGCTGTTCCTTAAGAACATAGTGAAGTATTGGGGTGTGCCACACATGATCATTAGCGATCGAGACCCTTGATTCACAGGTAAGTTCTAGACGGAGCTATTCAAGTTGTTGGGTTCAGCTCTCCACTTTTCTACAAGCTTCCATCCACAAACTGATGGGCAGACCGAATGAGTCAACAACTTGTTGGAGATATACTTGAGGCACTTTGTGAGTGCCAACCAGAAAGACTGGGCCAAGCTGATTGATGTGGCTCAATTTCCTACAACCTTCAAAAGAGCGAGGCAACAAACCAAAGCCCGTTCGAAGTAGCCATGGGACAACAACCTTTGACGCCACATACACTTGTGACAGAATACACAGGGAGGAGTCCTTCGGCGTTCAAGGCTGCGAAGGAGTGGCATGAAAAGATGGACGTGGCCAAGTCTTACCTAGACAAAGCCACTAAGAAAATGGAGAAATGGGCTGACAAGGATAGGCGACCAGAACACTTCATGGTACGCGACTTGGTACTAGTAAAGCTCGTGTCACAGTAGTTCAAGTCTCTAAGGTCTGTGCACAAAGGACTGGTCTGCCGATATGAAGGGCCATTTGAGATTGTGAGGAAGGTGGGTATGGTATCATATGAGGTAAAACTTCCTCCCAAGCTCAAGATCCATCCAGTTTTCCAAGCAAGCATGCTAAAGCCTTATCATGGCGTCATGGAAGATCTGAATCATGGGACTTCAACTCGAGCACCTATGGGTATTGTTACTTCCTATGAGAAGGAGGCTGACTACGTGATGGCTGACCGAGTGATCAGAAGGCAAGGCGTTCCTCCTTGTAGGGAATACCTAGTCAAGTGGAAGGGACTACCAGAGAGTGAAGCAAGTTGGGAACCATCAGATGCACTTTAGCAGTTCCAAGAGATTATATAGAAGTTCCATGAAGATGATGCGACGATGACGTCTGCAACTTAGGTGGGGGAGAATGTCACGAACCGCGACCTGCTCCGTGTCTCGCTCCGTCTACATAACCCATGGGATGGCACATGGGTTAGTGGGTTGGCCCATTATCTAGAAACCTCCACATCCTTTGTACATATGGAAAACTCTAGAAGATCCTACATTTTCTAGAATCCTTTTAGAAAGAGAGAATGTTCTAGACCACTCTCCTAGAACATTCCTAACCGTTAGATTATAGACACTTGTACATAATCTTAGCCATTCATTGTATATAAAGATGCCTATAAATAGGGCTAGCCTCATTTGGCCAAGGCACTCTGCACACTCTGCACTCAAGCATTGTAAGAGATCTTTGTAATAGAAGTCCATTCTTCTAAAAGGTCTCTTGTGTTCTCTACTCTCTTAGGCTTACTTAGTTCTCAAGAAGGCTTGTGAGCAACTAAGTGCCGCATGGTTAGCTTAGTTACACTAAGGCCGTGACAAGCAGCTGCTGTAATTTTAATTTCAGTTTCACCTGCAAGAAAAGTGAACAAAGAAGGAGAACAGAGCCATGCCATAGAAGTTTCAGCAAAGAAGAAACAGCAAGGGGGAAGATTTATGTAGCAACAAGAAAAGTAGAAAACCAGTTGTAGGGAAAGGGGAAGAAAATGGGAAAAGAGAGGAAGCAAGGAGATCAAGTAAAGGAATGAGAGTGTGAATTTGATCAGACGAATTCAGGAAGTATAGCAGAGGTGAGGTGTTGGAAGGGAAGGAAGAAGCAGTGGTAGTTGTTGGTCATCTAAATAGTAAAAGGAAAGAGTGAGAAAGAAGAAAAGTGAAGGAGTCGAGCTCCTGTTCCAGTTTGAGCTTTTCCAAGCTTCAGTTAGGGAAGAACCGAAGAAGAAAGGACCAAAAGCTGTTGCTGCCACCCTTGCATATCTGCAAAAAAGAAAAAGTCAAGGAAAAAGAATAGAACGAGAAAAAAAACTGAAGCCAAATTTAAAAGACAAATTGAACAACTCCTTCACATAGTAGGAAAGAGATTGTCAGCACAAACAGGTGAGGGGATTTACCCATTTATGCTTGAATGTGATGTTATGTGAATAATTGATGTCTTGTTATATTTAGAAAGCACCAGCAATGTATGAAAGTGTGTGGTTATGTTTTTATTACATCACCTACCAGCTTATGCAAATATCTAAGTTTAGTTAAGAATGAGCCAGCTTATGCACTTATCCTACTTAATTTAAGAACGAGAACTGATGATATAAAACCAACAAGAAGTCATGAAACCATGTAACCCTATTAAAGAAATAAGTGATGTAATATGAAGTGATTGAGGCAAGAAATGGATAATCCGTTGAGCTAAAGAGGATGACAAGAAACGGTATATCTGTTGAGTCCATTGAGTGATAAGAAATGGTAAATCCATTGAGTCGACAAGAGATAAGAAACGGAAAATCTGTTGAGTCAAAGTGAATGACAAGAAATGGCTAATCCATTGAGCCAGTGTGACAGGCAAGAAATGGTCGATCCATTGAATCAAAGGGATACATGAGATAAAGAAAAAAGAAGAAAGAAAAAGAAGGAAGAAAAAGAAATAAACATTAGCAAGTATTAAGTATGAGGATAGTCTATACTTAACAAAGAAGCATTAGCAAGTATTAAGTAGGAAAATAGTTTGTACATCATTATGAATATGTATATGTTACTTTTGTATGCCATCATAGGTTGCTTGTGTATGATATATAATGAAATTGTAATCCATGTCATCGCGTGTTGCTTGTGTAAAATATTTTATGAAGTTTTAATTTATGTTCTTGAATGATGCCAGCTTGTATCTTCACATGCTCTTGCTTTTTCTGAGTTGTTTTTATATCATTGTTTCCAATGTATGTGTTGTTTTTGATGAATATGTCTAAGCTTAGATGGGTGTGAGCCCTTTACTAAGCTGTGAGCTCACACCTTTATCTTTTATGAAACAGAGATAGAGGAGATTATATCAGAAACTTCCATTGAGCTGAAGCAGTCACTGCTAGAGGAGGACAAAGTATGAGTCCTAGGACTCCCAGAGATAATGAAAGAAAGAGTAACATTTTGAGAAAAGAAATGCAATAACTTCTAAGATCAATAAATGTTTCCCTTCAATAGTTAAGTACAATGTACACATTTTAGAGAGAGTTATCATTTGTATAAATGTATTGACTCTTCAAGAAGAATAGTAGAAAGTTAAGAACAGATGTTTATAAAAAAAATTTTCAAGCCTAGTTTCCAGTAGTATTCTTCAAACCTGTCGATCCTGGTATCACTTGGAACTCTACCCTCTCGGGCTAGCGGCGTTATAGGGGGGTTATGTAGATGTTGTGTATTGTCCTTGTGTGGACTGGTGGTGATATGGGAGGTGTTGAGGAGGGTGTAGTTGTAAGACCCGCATGCCACGAACCTGGTCTAACCATACATTTCGTGTTGTGACTAGTATACATATCATGGTCGAGCCATGTGGACCAAGTGCGTGAAGAAACCCAAACCCAATATGAAATTTAACTCAAAAACAGTCAAAATAAGGGTAGGGTCTCATGCCTAAACAGCTAGGGTCGACCCCACCTCAACAGAAGTCCAACCCATGACTTTTTGGTCGTGGAGTCGCATGGGTCTCAGATTATGCGACCCTACATCCGACCCTACCTACGACCCTACACCCTAGGGTCTCACGTTTTAAAAAACGTAGGGTCTCAGTACATCCGACCCTAGGAAAACAGCACGAACCAGAAATTAGGAAACTTTCCTAATTCCAAGGGGATCTTTCCTAAACTCAATGGGACTTGTTTTGGAGGGTTTTCCTCTATAAATAGGACGTCCCTTAGCCTCTTTCACTCCTTTAAAACCCTAATTGAAAGTGAGAGCAAGAGAAAGAGAAGGAAGGGAAGAAGAGAAGAAAACTTGAAGAAGAAGACTAAGGAAGAGGAGGAAGCTCAGAGAAACCCCTGAATAAAGGTATGAACCTAATTCCTTACCTGAATAAGGGATTCTAAAATAGTTATGAAGAATATAGGATTAGGAGAAACCCAAATCATCCATCCATGGATAAGTTTCAAGAGATTCCATGGAGGAAATCATTATGGACTATGAATAGTGTATAACTTGTAGTTTTGAGCCATAGAACAATCATAGACTGGACCATGAAAGTAATCCAAAGGATCCAAACATGAAAGAATGGACTTTAGAATGAAAGATCGACTCAGAATACGTATGATCGCATGTAGGGTCGAATGATATCTGACCCTACAAGACTACAGGATTGACCCATGCCCTCGGGAAGTTCCAGGGAGGGTGTGGTCGCACATAGAGTCGATTGGTATCTGACCCCACGTCTGTCCCTATCCCTAGGGTCGCAGAAACTGCTACCCTAGGTGCGACCCTACCCTGCGACCCTATGATTTCAGCTAGTCTAAATTTGTTGGAATTAATTCTAATTAAAATCTATCGACTTGTTAGGTCTTCCTAGTGATTTAAAAGTGATTCTTAAAGCTTGAATGATGATCTACACTCAATCAAAGGTGAGGGAACAAGACCTAAACTAATTGGATAGTAAAAAGCTATTTTTTCTTATTGAGTCCTATATCATGATTGATTTTATGCGTGTATGTGTGTATTGTGCATTTAACATGTCATCCAATAATCCTGCTATTACTGTTCATGTATATTTAATTTCGTTTATTTATAACATGATGATGATGGTGATGTTAGGAATAGGCATGTGAATGTTTGTGTGTGGTTAGTGTATTTGATGCGAGTGGGGCATTAGGGGGAGGACGTGATATTGTGGTGTATCCTGGTCACCAGACTCTAGCTCTATCTCTACTCAAGTCTTGTCCACTAACATCGTCGTATCGCCATTACCTTAGCAGAGCTATTATGTCGTAGGGCATTAGGGGAGGTGGTCTCAGACCGTGTAGTCTTTGACTCTGCCGGGGGGCCTTAACTCTATCTCTATGGACGTATTGAGGGATACTGGGGTGAGGCCTTGGATACACTGTTTGACATTAGGATTGGTTAGTTGCGAGCCCAGTTTGCAAGCCCTCGCCAACAGGGGCTTACGTGTTGGTATGGACGCATGTGGTACAACAATGCCGATACCCATTGGGTACACTGTTTCCATGGTGGGTGCATGTGGGACGGCAATGTCGATATTCATTGGGTGGCTCACACACTCGTGTATAGAGGTGAGGCGGCCTCCGAACCTTTCTATAGCACAATGCAAACTTATAAACCAGACCAAAGATATGAATTGAATGCATGCATATGTTTGTTGTATTGTTTTGTTTACTCACTGAGCTCAAGTTGGAGAGCTGACCCTCGCGCGTGCATTTCTTTTAGTTTCTGATGTTACAGGTATTACGATTGAAGATTATGCTAACACGCCAACTTATGAACACGTGGTGGCTATGATGAGAAAGCTGTGGAGGACTATTATGATTTGTTAAGCGATCGTTTCACTGTGGATACGCTTGGAGTTAAATTTTCATATTTGGATATTTGTAATATGTATTAAATTATGTTTTAGTTACTTGGAGATAAATGGAATATTAATTATTTATCATGACTAGACCTCAGTTCATTATCTGTAAGACTTCCGCTATTTACTTTATTACCTCTAATTAATGTGGAAGGTATTTTGGTTTAACAAAGTGGGAATAGCCTATACGAGATCCTCGTTGAACCGTTGATTTATTGACAGTTCATCACACCAGTCTGGTTGGTTCAGAATTGGGGTGTGACAGTAGTATTTGGTGATTGTGGTAATAATGGGGATGTTGGATCTTGGGTGTTATTGGTAGTGGGGTGGGGACATGTGGGGTAGGTGGTGGTATTTATTAGGGTAATGGGGTTGGGTTTGGATTTATTTGATTTTGTGTTGTAGCCCATGGGGTGGGGTTTGGTGTATGGGTTTTATTAAAATTGGTGGAGGTTAGAGATGAATAAGCAAAATTGTGTTCATCAAATCTGACATGGCAGGTAATGTAGATGTGTTTTGTGATTGGGTCGAGACATCGATATCCGGTATGAGAAGAATTGTACCCCAAAAAGATACAAGGAAGAGAACGGTATTCCATTTTGTGGTGGTTGTAGGGGCGGAGATAGGGGAAGCATAAGCAACCGAATACTATTAGAAAGGAATAATCGGAGGGCATACGATTTTTTATTTGATAGGGGGAAAGGTTGTTGGAGACCTTGGATGGCATTTTATTAATTAGATACATCACTGTTTCAAATGCAAAATGCTAGTATGAAAGGGGTATGAAACTTTGGGCTAGTATTGATAGTCCAGTTTCCACAATATGGTGTTGTCGTCTCTCAATAGATCATTGTTGTTCATGGGTATGAGGACATGAGAGTCAATGGGAGATGCCAAGGTGGATAAAAAAAAATAAAGAAGGGTTTTGAATTCACCACCCCAATCGATTTGGATGGCTTTTATTTGTCTTGAAAATTGCTGCTCCACTTGGGCTTAAAAATTTTAAAAAGTAGTGAATACATCTGATTTTCTAAAGAGAGGATAGAACCAAATATATTTGCTATTATCATCGATGAAGATTACAAAATATTTTTGCCCTGTAATTGATGGTGTGGGGGAGGGACCCCAAATGTCACTAAAGATTATATCAAGAGGATATAAACTTCTTGAAGTTCGAGGTGCCAATGTTAACAGGCTAGATTTACCTAATTGGTAAGCGAAACAAATAGTGAGGTGTCTGATGGATTGATGCAGGAGATTATTTATATGAAGCATTTGATAGAAGAGATGCTCATGGGGATAACCTAATCGACGATGTCATAGTTCAGGGGAGAGGCATGCAATAGTGTTGGTGGATGGTGGTGAGGAGGATGAAGGTGATAGAGTATATGAACCACCATTATTCGGCCCGAAAAAGAGAACCGCCTTGGTTTTTTTATCCTTGACAAAAAAACAAGAGGGGTGAAATTCAAAGAACACATTATTATCAGTGACAAATTTTTTAGTTGAAAGAAGTGGTTTGGAGATGGAGGAAACATGCAAGGCATTAGATATATGAAAAGATGGGATTGATGTAATAGAGGGGATAGATACAGTTCCAATGTGATGGGGAGACCCTTACCATTGCCAACATGAAGCTGATCCATACCATTGTAATTCTCACATGTTAATAGGGAACCAATGTCAGGGGTGGCATGATGTGTAGCACCAATTTCTAGGTTCCAGGTTAGGGCAGTAGAGGAATGAGGGGTAGGCAAAAGGGGAGGGTGGGTAAGGTGAGCAGTTGGTGGGCATGGGTTGGCTTAGTATGGAGGGTAATGGGTGCCAGGGGTAGGGGTATAATGGGGTGGCTGGTAGTAGCATATGTTGGAGTTGTGGTTTGTGTGTCTCCAGATGGCACACCAAAGGCACCCACGACCATGCCTACCATGGCCATTCTGGCCACAGCCCCACGACCATGGCCCAATCCGTTATGGGATGAGTGACTAGTAATAGGGGGTTTTTAGTGACAGAGTTGGTAGTTGGGGGCCTCATGTTGATTAGTGCAATGGTCATAGTATCAAATGAGTGAAGAAATTCATGGCTCAACAATAAGGCATGCAACTCAGTGTATGTAAGGGTGTCAGACCTTGCCAAAAGTGTGGGAACAATGTCCCTGAGATTTGAGCTCACAGTGCGAAATATGTGAAGATTGAAGTCCTCTTGGGAAAGGGGACAGCCAATGGCACTAAGTTCATCAACAATAATTTTGCTCCGATGTAAAAAGTTTGGCAGAGTTTCCATAGGGTGTTGGGTTAAGGATTAAAGGCTAAAATGTAAAGAGAGCAATCTGTTGCTTGAAGTGGAACCATAAGCGGAACAGAGAGTGTCCCAGATTTCTTTGCTAGTTTCTTTTTTTATGATCATTGGAAGGATCTCTTCAGAGAGAGAGGACATGAGCATGCTCATTAAAATTGCATCTTGTTGCAACTACGAAACGGTGGCTGAAGGGTCTTCAGGGCACTGCATAGAGCCGTCAATGTAGCCATATAAGCATTGTCCCTTGAGAAAGGGGATTAGTTGGGCCTTCCATAGGAGAAAATTCTTGGGAGTGAATTTTAGTGAGAGATAGTGATGGGTAGAGGATGGAGGTGCAGTGGTTAGGGGGGCAACAGTGGAAGCCATAAGATTGGTAGTAGTAATGGGAACATTGGGAATGGTAATGTTTGTAGCCATCTATTCTTTAGTGAGGGAAATTAGCTGTGTATACGTCTAAACAAGAAGGGAAAAAAATGAAAGAGGATCAGAGGCATCGTCTGTTTGGTTCTGATACCATATCAAATCACAAGAATGTGTGGGTAGTGTGGGTAGTGTATTTATATACACTTTTACAAAATATTACAGAATATTACATTGGAATATACATGGAAGATATTAGCTGATCTCATGTGTTCTGTAGATGATCACATGGGATTGGACAAATTACAAGAGATTAAGATAAGGTTGTTGGTGATGTGTTGACAACTTAATAGATAAGGTTGTTGATGATGTGTTGACAATTCAATATTGAGTCTGCAGCTTGTATGGGACTCAATATATGGGTTGATACATACTAATGGGTAGAGGGAGAGTCAGAGAAGGAGGGGATAAGAGTGGAAGAGAGTAATAGAATGAGGGAATGTCAAATTGGTTTATTTTTACCATGACTAGAAAATGATGTGAATAACATATCCACCCAACTTTGAATCTTTCATACTAGTGGAGAGAGAGAGAGAGAGAGGGGGAGGGAGATGATGAGGTGGAAGAGAGTAATAGCATAACAGAATGTCAAATTGTTTTATTTTTTTACCACGTGTATAATGATGTGAATAACATGTGCATAAAATTTTGGTCTGAAACAAATCAACAATGATGTGGCAATTATCAAGGCATGACAAAAGGGAACCATTTTCCTTATTATTATTAATTATTATTATTATTATTATTATTATTATTATTATTATTATTATTGTTGTTGTTGTTGTTGTTGTTGTTGTTGTCAATCCAAACCGGATTGGTCTTTAGCTCACTTGTAGTTCCTGCAAAAAGGGAGAAGGGTCACCGTAGTGATGGTCGGGCGTAGACACCCTCAGGCCACTCCTATGCCTAAGTCAGTCTGGGGGACAAATAGTATGGGACAGATAAGAAAGGCTGTCCCTTTGAATGAAGGAGATTCGGATAGCTAGCTTGCTCTAAGCTCGAGTGCTAGAAAATGTGACTGTGTCTTTACTTGGGTATGCTTCCTCTAGTTATAGGTTGGGAGTGACCTGGATGTGGGAACTGGACATGTCTCTTGTTGTGGTGGAATGTCCTTCATGGAGTGTGATTTATGTCCATTGATATGGCGATCAAGTGATCTTCTGCAGAGTTATTAGATAGTGGGATCTCCCTCTCAGGGTTCTGTTGACTTTCCTTTAGTGGATATCTGGGAGGGAGTTAATATCTGTATTTATATGAATGGGCCCCACTCATACGTTACAGTACCGCTGGCATGTAGCATATGGGTCTACATGACGAGGTTTGCTTGGAGAGGTCCCAAGACTACTGCCTTGAAGAGTTGTCGAGGCCTCCATGTTGGTGAGGTATTGAGGCTTCTATCCCGGTGAGGTTCCGAGGCCCATAAGACCGCTAAGCTCCGAGGCCTTCATGATAGCGAGGCTTCGAGGCTCTTCGCTATTATCATTGGTGGTTCTGGTTCATTAGGATCTGCTTTTGTCTTATACATGCAAGTTTACGTATAGGAGTGTGGACCTTCCCCCAAGGGCATGGGCCCTAATATACACGTGTCGATACTTGATTGGGGGAGGCATATTCTCCCGTATTAGATGCCCCTTGCTCTTGCCTACTTCTTGAAGGTGGAGAGAGCAATATATCTTTCCGTTCTTTGTCCAAGGCCTATGAGGCTGCCCCTTGAGAAGCCGTAATGGTTACCTCTTGTGTGGGATTTTTAAATTTTTAATCGTGGGCCCTGCCACTTACCTTGTTTTTCGTTGATTGCTCTGTCACGTCATAAACGTGGGCATAGGAGAAACAATAGGGTGCGTTTATATGGACTTTTACTTTTACGATGTGATGGTTACAACCGTTTCATAGGTTACTAGCCCATTATGACCTACGTTCGGATTTTTTACCCGAACGTATGATCCTTATATACTGTTCATCTTTTCTTCTTTCCTCTTTCTGTCTCTTCCTCGATCTTCTCTGGTTTTTCTTGCTGTTCTTTCTTCATATTTCTTTGCATAGTGCTCTGTTGATATTCATCACATATAAGTAAGTATGGGTAGGTTTAGGAAACCCAATGATAGAGTAGAAACTAACCCTGAAGAAGAAACTCAAGGCTCGGATTCCACCAGGTGATATGGCCAGGTTTCCACTTCTGCTGCCATTCCTCTTGTTATATATGAAGAAGGAAGAGGTTGGAAGAATGAGGTCTGGAGGGCTAGGGCTATTCAAGCCGCCCAGATATAAGCATAGTCTTCTAGGGTTCCCCGTGATACCATCTATGCTGTCGGTAAGATATCCAGATGAATGACTCAGCGTCACCTAAATGCCCTTAGGGAACTTTATAGGGTCCTTGAAGACTTCATTTTCATGTTAACAGAGCCCGAGGATCAGATGTGTTCTCCTCACACCGACGCCATTGTGGTGTATGAGGAAATGTTCCAACTGGGGTTTCGACTTCCTCCTTCCCATTTTTACTTTGAGTTATTGGATACCTATGGGCTGGCACCCTTGCAGATTACCCCCAATGGGTGGCGTGATATTACCAGCTTCCTGGCTCGCTCTAGGATCAACGGTTTACCCTCCGAGGTCACTCTTTTTAAGAAGTTCATCTGCCTGGTCTCTAGAATGCCTACTGCTGGGGAAGGCTGGTATTACTTCCAGCATCGGGGTGACACGTTTTATACCTCGGCCAAAGACACCATCACCTCGCACCACAACTGGAAGTACAACTTCTTTTTTGTCTCTTGGACTCCCTTGCCCAAGGATACATGGCCTCGCAACATTTGGTCTAAGGCCGTCCTGTCTATAGTCAACACTGTCCCCCTGATCGGCCAGGACTTGAACGAGTTTGCTAAGGTAATCTGCGTTGTTCCTCCCCAGGCTGTAGAGAAGCTGGTTGACTCCTCGTTCCTTCAAAATACTAGGCTGGGTAAGCCCTATTTTTACAACTAACTGCATTTCTGCGTATTAATTGGAACGTGACATTCATTTTTTTGATTGGCAGTGGACATCAGATTGGAAGATCTTGCTGCGATTGTGATGGCCAAGAGCCCTCCGAAGGAGACCGATGTGGTCGAGTCCTAAATTTCCATAGGTCCTCGAGAAGATACTACTGAGGTCATTAAGCCTGTTAAGGTAGTTGAGCATTCTTCCCCTCTTGTGGTCTTTTCTCCGAGGTAAGAGGTCGGAGCAGCTGAGGGTGGTGTCAAGGCACAGGAGGTTGAACCCGAAGAGGGTACGGAGCTGCACACTCGTGAAAAGAGGAATTGCCATCATGAAGAGAGATCTGAGAAGAAGAAGAAGAAGAAGAAGAAATCTTCCTGGAATGAAGGGGAGTCTCGAGGTACACTTCTTCTTGTCCTCTTGTTTTTCTTTGAAAACTTCTTTTTGATTTTACATCTTTTGTTTAATAGTTGGCCTGTGCGAGGGACCATTCTACCGAATTCACTCATCCTGAGAACATAGAGGATGATGTGACAGCTTTTGTGCCTAAGGTCAACTTATCAATCCTTCAATCGACCCTTCGAGCTCTCGCTGTTGCAGATGAGCTCATCCGAGCTATGAGAGTTCCTGTAGACGAGGCAAACTACGACAAGATGACACTTGGCGAGGCCTTTCATCATGAGGCTTGTCATCACATTGAGGTATTTACTGTTGGTGTTGCTTTCTTTTCTTTGGCATTTTCTGTATCATGATTTCCTTTTTGCTTGTAGACTGGCCATTTCTTACACTGAGCTCGGGAAGCCTTTATCGATATCAAGGCCAGACTAGACTTTGCTCTCCAATGGTTGTTTAACGCTAAGACTCATCAGGATAAAGCCTATGCTCATGCCAAAGGGTACCAAGAGGAGAATCTATAGTCTGAGGGGTGGATGAAGGACCTCAAGGAGGAAGTCAAGAAGTTAAAGGCAGACCTTGCCGAGGGTAAGAAAGAGAAGACCACACTTCAACAGGAATGGGATGAAGCTGAGGACAGAGTAAGGGAGGATCATAATTCGTACGAGGGTTTGAAGGAGACCCGTGTGCGTCTTAAGGGGGAAGTTCAGAATGCCAGGGCCACTATTGAAGCAACAGAGAAAATCGTCTAGGACGAACGCATTGCTCACAGTGCTACTTTGGCAAAGCTCAAAGCTGTTTCCGAGGTTAGAGTTCGGGAGGTAGGGAGGAAAGCCTTGGAAGATTTCTAGGCCGGGTTGAAATACAAGAAGGCTATAATAGAGTCTTTTCTCAAGCTGGTGATATCAATTTTGACTGAGAGCAGGGACTTTGTTTGGGCCACATATCCCCACGCTGACCTTTCACCAGTTAGCGCTTTCAAGAAGCTTCTTAGAGCGCTGCCTCTCCGAGGGCCTTACCACTCTTATTGCTCCCTTGTTCTTTGGATCAGCCTGCCTCTCTGCCTTTGGAGGTTACAACTGAAAATCAACCTGCCTCCATCCCTCCTGAGTCGACCCCTCAACCTGGCCAAGTTGAAGAGACCTCTCCTGTAGAAGTTCTAATTCCCTCAGAGCAAGTTCCCCCTACGGCCGAGCAATGAAGAAGAGAAATTGAAGTTTGGAAAGATCTTTTTTTTTTTTGAATTTATAAATTTTTCCTATCTTTTTCTAAAAGTACATATTTGTTCCATCAATGAACAAGATTTTTCTTTACTTCTGTGATTTTTGTTCTCTGAAATTGACATTTGAAGACAAGATATATTATCGTTACTTAAGATAATTACCCACCCTTCGAGCTTCAAGACCCTTGGGGAAGCCGAGGGTGTCGAAGATAGTCTCTTCCAATTGAGATTTGCATCGACAGAGTCGACCCTCTATGCTTTGGCTCTCCAGAATGGTGCTGAAGCCAGTACTTATCCTTACTTAGGATAATTATCCACCCTCCGAGCTTCGAGGCCCTTGGGGAAGCCGAGGGTGTTGAAGATAGTCTCTTCCAATCGAGGTTTGCATCGATAGAGTAGACCCTCTATACTTTGGCTCTTTGAAATGGTGCTGAAGCCAATACTTATCCTTATTTAGGATAATTATCCACCCTCCTAGCTTTGAGGCCCTTGGAAAAACTGAGGGCGTCGAAGATAGTCTTTCCAATCGAGGTTTGCATCGACAAAGTCGACCCTCTGTACTTCGGCTCTCTTAAATGGTGTTGAAGCCAATACTTATCCTTACTTAGGATAATTATCCACCCTCAGAGCTTCAAGGCCCTTGGAGAAGACGAAGGTGTTGAAGATAGTCTCTTCCAATTGTGGTTTGCATCGATAGAGTCGACGCTCTGTGCTTTGGCTCCCCGGAATGGTGCTAAAGCCAATACTTATCCTTATTTAGGATAATTATCCATCCTCCGAGCTTCGAGGCCCTTGGGGTAGTTGAAGGTGTCCAAGATAGTTTCTCTATGATAAGTACACCATATTTCTTGTAACCAAGCACCTTTATTGATTTTTACTTGATTTACAACACTTTATGAATAATTTTTTTTGTAAATTTGATGCATTCCACGTCCTTAGTATAGCCTCGTCATCCATTTTTTGTAGGTGGTATGCCCCTATCCTTGTTGTCTTTATCAGTTTATATGGTCCTTCCTAGTTTGGAGTCAACTTTCCTTGTCTAGTTGGTTCCGAGGTCGAGGTCTTCCTTAGAACTAGGTCGCCTACTTGGAACAGCTTCTCCTTCACCTTCTTGTTGTAGTGATTGGCTATCCGAGCTTGGTAGACAACGTTCTTTAAGTGGGTCGCCTCCCTTACTTCTTCTAGGATGTCGAGGCCTATCAACATATTTTCTCTATTTGTTTCTTCATTAAAGTTTGCTGTTCGGAAGGACCTGTGGATGACCTCGATGGGTATTACCGCCTCTGCCCCATGGCTAAGCATGAAAGGTGTTTCTCATGTGGGTGTTCTGCTGGTTGTCCTATCCAACTAGACAACGCTCGGGATTTCCTCCACCCACTTTTTCCTTTCCTTCGTCAATCTGTCCTTTAATCCACATAGGATTTCTTAGTTTATCACTTCCTCCTATGCGATCCTCTACTTTAAACCTTCGAGGATGGTTCTGTTGGTGATCTCAACCTGCCCATTTGATTTTGGATGGTGTATCGAGGTGAAGTGTTGGGCGATCCTATATTGTTCACAAAAGCCTCGAAATTTGTTGGAATCAAACTGCTTCCCATTGTAGATAACCACCGCCTGCGGTATCCCATATCGGTAGACCATAGAGAGTTTGAGGAATTCCATTACCTTTGAGGTTATTATCTTGGGCATCGGCTCCACTTCTATCCATTTGGTAAAGTAGTCAATGGCCACAATCATGAACTTATTTTGCCTTAGTCTTACAAGGAATGACCCTAGGATATCCATTCCCCATGTAGCTGTAAGCACCCCATTTTTGCCATCCCTAGTTGAACAAAGTCTTACTAGAGTAGACAATAAAGTGGGAGAGGTGAGAGAAAGTTTAAAAAGTACAGGGGAGACGAGTGAAACTCTCTAAGAAAATGATAGTTGATTAGCCCCGGCATGCTCTCTATAATGTTTTGAAAAGAATTGAGATGATCCCTAGTGTCCAGAAGCTTAAGTAAAATCATACAACAAGTTGGTGAATCCCAATGCAAGGTTTGAATTTTTAGCTGTGACTTTGAGGAGGTTTTCAGTAGGCCCCAAAGTAAGGACATGGGCTGCAACCTACATGGATGCGTAGGTCTAGGAAATACTTTCAAAATGAGACTAGAATCGCTCAATTCCAATGTCAAATGGAGAAGATATGACTATTTTAGTCTAGGAATAAGTACAAGGGATTTTCTGAAAATTAATAATAATCATCCAGGGGCTTGCATGCAAATTATTGTAAGTTTAATTATTTAAACTTCATCTTCTTATATCTTGCTCATCCGACGTCCAAATAAAGTGATTATAGTGCCATTATTCCTCATTTTTAGTGCTTTACAAAGTGGACGTGGAGAATTTGAGGCAGAGGTCTCTGAGGCATCCCATGTAGAGTTGTTAGCCGAATTATTGTAAATTGGCTGTTTAAACTTCAGAAATTCATAAGTTGGCCATTTTACGTCCAAATGAGATGATTCAAATTCTAGTATTTCTCATTTTTAGTGTTCTATAAAGTGAACGTAGAAAATTTGGGACAAAGACCGTCAAAAGATTTCATGCGGAATGACAATGAAAATGGCCTATGAAATGATAGAGAGTGAAAAAATCAATCTTGGTCCAACCCAGCTCAACCCATATCAATTTAACCCAGTCAACTCATGTCGGTCCAACCCAATCAAGTTAGTCCAGCTCAGTCAACCTTGAAAAGATCAGCTCGGACCGAATCGGTTCAATTCATGTGCTTGAACATTATATATATAATTAAAGAAAGAGTAGGGCCATGTCAAGAGATCATGAAGGAAATCGTTGGGCCTTGGTTTTGCTGGTTATTAAAGGAAAATCATGGCTAGCTATGGAAAGGACAGCTAGATCGATTATTGGGACTCCAATGAAAAATTAGAAACAGGTAATATGGATAGAATAAGAGAAGATTGGATAGGATACGAAAGAAAGAAATAAAAATAGAGAGAATCCGATAAGATGAGAGAAAGTATTGAGGCGGTAGGAGAGTTTCTAAAAAAAAAAGGACAAAATAAAGAAAGAAATAAAAATAGAGGGAATTCGATAAGAGAGGGAGAGACTCGATTAGCCACTTGGAAAGAAACAAAAAAAAAAGGAAAAAAAGAAAAGAAGAAAAAAAAGGAGGAGAAGAGTCGTTTGGACTCTAAAAATAGAAAGAAAAGAGAAATTTGAAAAAGAAAATAGAATCGGGAAGAAGAAAAAGAAGAGAAGAAAAAGGAATGAATTTGAAGACCGAGTTTGAGGGAGAGGAAGAATAAGAAAGAAAAGAGGCCAGATTGAATAGGAAATAGAGAGGGGATATGTAAAATCTAAGAGAAAAAATAGAAACAAGCTGGAAGAAAAGAGGAAAGAGATTAAGAATTTGGAAAGAAGAGAAAATCTGAGATTGAGATCAATAAAAAAAATCCGAAAAAGGAAAGAATTAGGGGAGCCGAGAGTTGAGAGAGCTGAGAGAGAATTGAGAGAGGATATTGAGAGATATGGAAAGAAATAGAGAAAAAAGGAGAAGGGTCGGTGGACTCTAAAGTAGGAAGAGAAAAAAAGGAAATCGAGAAAGAGGGAGTCGGTGATAGAGATTAAGAGAAAAAGGGGAAAAAATAGAGAAAAAACTGAGAAACAAAAAGGAAAAAGGATAGAGAGAAATCGAGAGAGAGGAGGAAAATCTGAGAGAGAAGGGAAGAGAATCCTAATAGAATAGTAGAGGAGAGTCGGTTGGAGACTAATGGAGAAAAAGAAATCAGTGAGAAAGGGGATAGGGGGAAAAAGAAAAAAAAGAGAGGAGATACAGAGGAAGAGAAGGGAGAGAAGATGAATAAAAAGGAGAAGAATAAGAAGAAGAAGAAGCAACAGCAGCAGCGGTAGATCAGGAAAGAGAAGAAAATGAGAAGAGCTGAGGAGAAGAAGAAAGCAGATTGGAGGAAAGAAGAAGAGGTAAAACACTTTTACCTGTTACGTACCTAAACTTGATTAGCCTATACCTACCCGATCTGATCACACTTACTTGCCCAGCCATAACCCACACCTATACGCCTTCCTCATCATTCCACTGACTTGGTCCTACCTTCGATTGCCACCAAGCCACTTGCTGAAATCTACATCAAACCTACACACCCACTCTCTACAGGGACCTAAAACCCAATCAGCCACCTGGCTTCACATAATTTTCAACTCCATTATCATCCAGATTGGATACCCACTTCACCCACTCATACCATCGCCCACCCACACACCATCACCATTTATGCTGTCGGTTTAATCAACCCCACATGCACCACTTGTTCCAAACCCGTATCACTCCACTTGCAACACAACCATGATCCTATCTTCCTTGCCTTCTTACTTAAACCAAACCATCTGTCAAGCTCCATCGTAAGCCTCACCACTTGGCCTACAAACATATCACCTAGCAAAACCGATTCCAATCTATACACCCAAGCAACCCGAGGCTCCTGCTTCTAATGCACCCGTATCAAAACGTGCTCACTTGTGACCACAGCAGATTCAACACTCCATAAACCTGGCCACCATTACCCTTGCTGAAACTTGCACCATCCGATCAGTCATATATGAGTTTAACTTTGAATTTTGGTTGTCTTGGATATAATGTTTGATAAAATTTGATAATCATGGTTGTGTTAGGCATTGATGTTTGATAAAATTGGATGCTTGATCATGTTAGTATAGTGTTTAAACAAATTTGATACCATGAATTTCAATCTTGATCATGAATTTTGATGTGGTTATGATTCTTTAGATTTGGAAATTTAATGAAATGGATCCAACCACATGATCTGAATTTAGGTGATTGATTCAATCATGATTTGAATTTTAGGAGATTGATCCAACCATGATCTGAATTTAATGTAATGGATCCAACCACATGACCTGAATTTTAGGTGATTGATCAAACCATGATCTGAATTTAAAGAGATTGATCTAACCATGATCTGAATTTAATGTGATTGATCTGACCATGATCTGAATTTTATGAGATTGATCTAACCACGATCTGAATTTTATGAGATTGATCCGACTATGGCTTGAATTTTTATAAGAATTTATCATGACCATATGATTAGAATTTTAAAGTGATGGTGACATGGCCATTGATCTTGGAACTTTGATGTGAATAAAATTGGACCATTGATCTTAGAATTTTGATGTGATTAAATTCTACCCATTGATCATCAATATTTTTTATGAGATAAAGTCTGACCATTGATCTTAGATTTTTAGATGATGAAATATGAGCCATTGGAATATCAATTTTATTTGATCATGTGATGATATAAAATATGGCCATGGGATGTGATTTAAATGAATTTGAACGGTTGGATTATCATGATGAGCGATCTGAACCATTAGAATGTGATCTCAAGTGATTTAAATGAATATGAACGGTTGGATATTGATTTGGAATGATTTAAACCATTGGATTATCATAAAAAATGATTTAAATGAATATGAATGGTTGGATTATGATTTTGAGAATTTAAACCGTTAGATCTTGATCATTTGTGATTTAGGAGTGATATGAACCATTGATTTCCTAATATGATCATGATTATATCCTAATGTGAGATCTGAGCCGTTGATCTTTGCTGCTTTGATGAAATTTGAGGTGTTGATTTTAATGATAATATTTTAAATAGATCTAACCATTGATCTAGGATCTGATCTTGAGATATTGAGAGAATCACACTAGATCCCAACCATAGATCTAGAGAATTCCAATTTGAGACACATTGAGACATTACTTATGATTGAGAATGATACATGAGATGCCATGTCTATCCTTTATGTGCTCACATGCTTGCTGCTACTATTATTCACATGCTTTGTTGCCATATCTGAGATGAAATAGGTTGTTACTTGCCTTGTTTGAATATTTCCATATTGTTGGCACAAACTTAATTTCTACAACACCTTAGTCGAAATGCCATGTATGTACAGGCATTGAGACATGAACTTATCTACGTCTGCTTTCATTCCTCTCCACCAATATAATTTCTTTAGATCATGATACATTTTTGTACTTCCCGGGTGTATCGAATAGATGGTGGTATGGGCTTCTTTCATCAGTCGGTGTCTAATGTCCACACTTTCTGTTTCGGGTACATATATTCTTCCTTTGTACTTCAATACCTTCTCTTCGTCCAAAGTGAACTCAGGGTTAGTTCTACCTTTTTTGATGTCTTCTTGTACCGTTCTCAGGTAAGGGTCTGATTTGATAGCTGTCTCCACTTCATCAATTATATCCGGTATAATCTTCAATGCAGCGAACATATTGGAAAATCGATGAATGAACCCTTGGTTGGCTGATCCATCCGTTGTATCTATCACATACTGTTCATTGCCGTGATTGAATAAGCTGTTTTATTTTCTTGAGTCCAATGCTATGCCTGATTCTATGCGAATATGTTTGTAATGTGCATACAACATGTCATCCAATATTTCTATTATTTGTTCATGCATATTTACTTTATTGTTTATAACATGATGATGATGATAGGAATAGGCATGTGAATGTATGTGTGTGGTTGGTGTACTTGATGCGAGTGAGTATCAGGGGAGGTGTGATGGGAACGTCAATAAACGTTAACCTTTGGCAGGTCTCAACACTTTAGCTCTATCTCTAACTCAAGTCTTGTGCATTAGCATCATCGTATCGCCATTACCTTAGCAGAACTATTACGTCGTAGAGTATCAGGGGAGGTGGTCTCGGTCCTTGTAGTCTCTGACTCTACCGGGGGGCCTTAGCTCTATCTCTATGGACGTTCTGAGAGATGCTGGGGTGAGGCCTTGGATACACTGTTTGGCATTAGGATTGGTTAGTTGCGAGCCCAGTTTGCAAGCCCTCGCCCAGCAGGGGCTTACGTGTTGGTATGACACTGTACAACAATAAACGTTAACCTTTGTTGTACAATGTTATGGTAGGGTGGATGGGGACGACAATAAACGTTAACCTTTGGGCGGACTTTCACACCCTGTGTATAGAGGTGGGGTCAATAAACGTTAACCTTTGACCACCTAAACCTTTCTATTGCACATTGTAAACTTTAAATCAGACCAAAGATATGAATTGACTGCATGCATATGTATTGTTGCATTGTTTTGTTTGCTCACTGAGCCATGATGTGTGCTCACCCCTCGACGTCGAATATTTTTAGTTGATGATGCAGGTACTTCCGTCGAAGATTATGTAAATGCTCCAGTGTACGGCTACATGGCGGCGATGGAAGTTGAAGACGAAGTGGATACGCATGACTCCTCTTGCGAGTGCAACTCATGCGTATTCGATTAGATTTTATTTTCATTATTTGGATTTAGTAAAGACATGCATTTGATATTTATTGATGTCTTAGTTGATACAGAATAATTTGCTATTTAAATATTAATATCACAGTAGATTCTCAGTTCATTTTACTATAAGACTTCCGCTATTGTGTATTTATTCTGATTATGAATGTAGATGTATAAGGTTTAGATAAAACTGATATCGTCTGTCTGAGATCCTGGTTGAACCGTTGGTTTGCTAGCGGTTCATCACACCATTCTGAATAGTGCGGAATTGGGGTGTAACAATAACGGCATAAATTGGGCAAAAGCCTCACTTTTCACCCATACACATGGGCAGGAGGACTTATATAGATTTTAACCTATCATGCAAGACTCATACGGTTGGAAATTTTATCTAAGAAGATTGAATTTGAAGAAATTTCAAGAAATTCAAAAATATCGACAAATTAGGTCAATATTAGAAATTTTCAAGTTTCTCGATAACCAACCGAAGAAACTCAAATATTTTTGAGGGCTTTCGTCCATTGAGTCACCAACAGCAAAAGCCCCCAATAATAATCAAATTTTTATGGTTGGAGAAATTTTAATTTGAAGAAAACGGTGTAAACGAGCAAAAACCTAGTTAGAAAGCTCTAAAAAACATGAAACAGTAGAGAACATACCTGTAGAGAAGGAGTTGAAGTCGAAAAGAGAAGCAAAAATCACCAACGGGTCGGAGTTTTCATTGTAGCAACTCAGAGGAACGAGCCGAGTCGGAAAGGAGGAGAAAGAATGAGAAATGGATCCAAAAATCGGGATTAAAAACCTGATTTTCAGTCCTAGGGTCGCATAATTCGACCAAGACATGCGACCCTACCTCCGACCCCCTCATCGACCCTAGCCTCTCGGTGATCTGACAGAGAACTAGGGGTCGATCCTAGGGTCGGACATCCATCAACCCTACCATCGACCCTAGGCTCTCGGTAAGTGACAGTGAATCTCAGGGTCGCATACCCTGGGGTTGCATAGGGATTGACACTACCATCGACCCTAGGAAAAAAATTGAAAATTTCATTGACTAGTGGATTTAAATATGGCAATGAATTATATGATGATTTCCTCACGTATCCTATGATTTTTAGGCATTACCACTACCAGAGCAGATAATGGCTGGAAGAAGAGTGACCAGGCGAAGCCGTAACTCTATTCCACCACCACCATCTGTGGAGGAGGGCGGCCATGAAAACCCAAAAGTACAGGGTAATCTGAATGTGGCATAGCCAGTAACTCACGACTAGGCAAATCCTACAGATTTGCCAGCTCCACCTATAGACCTGGCTACAGTCGTATTGATCTGGCACAACAACTGCAGCAAATACAATAGGTACAAGCTACTATCCAAGCTGCCATAGGCATGACTTTTCCAGCTGCACAGACAACACCAATGCCAGCAGGACAGGCAAGCACAGTACCAGGGGGAAGTAACACGGTACCCCACGCACCTCAAATACCAGTCATGCAGGCTCAAGTACAAAACCCTGATGTAGCTCAAGGTAGATATCAATACCAACCACCTATGTATGGGGCCTATGTTCCTCATCAGCTGGACCACTCCAGACTGGTCAAGCATTTCCTGAAGATGACCTCAAATACCAGTCATGCAGGCTCAAGTACAAAACCCTGATGTAGCTCAAGGTGGATATCAATACCAACCACCTATGTAGGGGGCCTATGTTCCTCATTTGCTGGACCACTCTAGACTGGTCGAGCATTTCCTGAAGATGAAGCCCAAAGAATTTAATGGCAAGCCAATAGATCCTTTATGGCCAGCACACTAGGTTGATGAAATGGAAAGAAATTTTATGATGATGATAGTGAATGAGGAGGAGAAAGTGTTGTGTGCCACATTTATGCTAAAGGCCGATGCACACCATTGGTGGAAGTCTACTTGGACATATCTGTTAACCAAGCACACCTAATTGACTTGGGATATATATAAGGAGGCATTCTTTGAGAAGTACTTTCCTAGAAGTTTCAGAGATTCTATGGAGAAAGAGTTCCTGAGTTTGTATCAGGGATAGATGACTGTCGATGCATACCAACAGCATTATGAGGAGTTGTTCTTCTTTGCACCAGTCAGTATGCAAGCGGAAGATACAAAGACCCGAAGGTTCGTCATGGGACTTAGGGGAAGTATTCGTAAATATGTACTAGGACTTGAGAAGAAAGTCTACAATGAAGCGGTACAAATTGCTCGAGTAATAGAGTCGAGCCAGAAAGAGAGCTAATTTGCTCAAAACAGGGGCATTAAGAGGCCAACTGGAAGTTCATATAACGGAGGGAATACAAGGACATTCAAACCCTTCATACTCAAGGTTTTAACGCTGCAGCCAAGACTACTCTAGCAGCTCAACTGCAACAAAAGCAAAATAACGAAGGAGTAAAATGCTATAACTGCAATCAAATAGGACATTATTCAAGGAAGTGTCCTAAACCCAAGAAGCAGCTACATCAAGGAAAGGTTTATGCTGTTACATCTGAGGATGCTGCCGCATCGCCTGATGTGGTCATAGGTATGACCTGAACCTTTTCATTTTGTGTTACATTATTTGCGCATGTAGACTAAATAAAAACAAATCACAGGTATCATACCTATTAATGGCATTCCTGCCAGAGTACTCTTCGATTCAGGAGCTACTCATTCTTTTATATCTGTGTCATTCGGAAAGAAGCTGAATCTACCCATCAAAAAGTTAGACTATAAATTGCTTGTACGATCGTCGATGGGATTAGAAGTGGAATTAGAAAAAGGGTATGGACCATGTCCAGTCCTTATTGACGAGAAAACTTTAGATGCAACCCTGATTCAACTTGAGATGGCAGACTTTGATGTCATCTTGGGAATGGACTGGTTAGCTCGGCATTCTGCAAACCTATTATGTGCCGAAAAGAAGCTGACATTTAAAGACAAGGAAGGAGCAGAGTTCAGTTTTACGGGAACCAAACTTCCCCGTAAACGAAAGCTCATACTCTCTGCATTAAAGGCTAGGAAGTGCCTTGAGAAAGGAGCAGTTGGGTATCTTGTCACACCCCAATTCCGCACTATTCAGAATGATATGATGAACTGCTAGCAAACCAACGGTTCAACCAGGATCTCGAGTAGGCTATATCCATTTTATCTAAACCTCATACATCCACATTCATAATCAGGGTAAATACACAATAGCGGAAGTCTTATAGTAAAACGAACTGAGGAATCTAGATGTGATAATCATATTTAAGTAGAAAATTATTCTGTATCAACTAAGACATAAATAAATATCAATTACATGTCTTTACTAAATCTAAATAATTAAAATAAAATCTAATCGAATACGCATGAGTTGCACTCGCAAGAGGAGTCATGCGTATCCACTTCGTCTTCAACTTCCATCGCCGCCATGTGCCTGTACACTGGAGCATTGACATAATCTTCGATGGCAGTACCTGCATCATCAACTAAAAATATTCGACGTCGAGAGGGTGAGCACACATCATGGCTCAATGAGCAAACAAAACAATGCAACAATACATATGCATACATTCAATTCATATCTTTGGTCTGGTTTAAAGTTTGCAATATGCAATAGAAAGGGTTGGAGGTCAAAGGTTAACGTTTATTGACCCCTCCTCTATACACAGGGTGTGGAAGCCCGCCCAAAGGTTAACGTTTATTGTCGTCCCCATCCACCCTACCATGAACATTGTACAACAAAGGCTAACGTTTATTGCTGTATAGTGCCATACCAACACGTAAGCCCTTGCTGGCGAGGGCTTGCAAACTGGGCTCGCAACTAACCAATCCTAATGCCAAACAGTGTATCTAAGGCCTCACCCCAGCATCCCTCAGAACGCCCATAGAGATAGAGCTAAGGCCTCCCAGTAGAGTCAGAGACTACAAGGACCGAGACCACTGTGAGGACAATGGGAAATCGACGTGATCCTCCACTGGATGAAAATGTGTATCCTGTATCGATGAAGATCGATTGTATTCTATTGGAGTCGCCACCTAGATTAAGGTCTAGGACCTCTAAAAATGTAGCCTCACCCTAAGGTAAGACTTCTATTGACTCGTGACCCAATGTATCGGTTCTTTGGTTTGCAAGAGATCGGGTAAGTATTCAGGGTACGGTTATGGGAAGGTGTTAGGCACCCAAACCGCCCGATCAATATTGGCCTCCTAAACTTTCCTTAAATTCTAATTTTGACTGTGCTTGGTCAACTGGATGACTAGGGTTCAATGGGGGATGTCCTAAACCAAGTTGCTAAATTGTTCTAACCTAGGGTTCAGCCAATCATGTTTTAAAGTAAATAAACAAGCAAATGTAATGTACAATATTATACAGTGAACCGAACCAAAGATGGTTCGGTCTTGGACTGAATCTGAGATGTGTAAGACATCTCAAACTGCCCACGTATTCCAATCCTGGAAATCAAGTCCAAAACGTAGTTCGAAAATGGGTTGTGTGATTAAAGATTATGGAAGTGATTTATGCATGCGCTTCAATTAAATTTTTTGTTCAAGTTGAAGTTTATGCTGGATGTATGGTTGATGGGTGGCTTTGTACCGTATTTGGGATTCCCAAATTGCCTACGTATTCTAGGGTTTGCCCTAGAAATTAGGTACGACGTAGTTCGAAAATTGTGAGAGTCGGATTTGGAATGTGTACCAAAATCCTTCCATTTTTTGTCAATAGGATCTAGGGATGAGACCTAAATTCCTACCATTTTTATTTGGGATGTGTACCAAATTCTTTCTATTTTTGTCAATAGGATCTAGGGATGAGACCTAAATTCCTACCATTTTTATTTGAGATGTGTACCAAATTCTTTTTATTTTTGTTAATAGGATCTAGGGATGAGACCTAAATTCCTACCATTTTTATTGTTTCCATTTTTAGGTTTCTAGGGTTTCCTATCCCTTTTCATTGTGATTTTCATTTTTTAGGGTTTCATACCCTAATTATTCTCTTTATTCTAGGGTTTATTTTGCCCTAATTATTCTTTCCATTTTTAGGGTTTCACTACCCTAATTGTTCAATTCTTTCCATCTTAGGGTGTATCTTGCCCTAGTTGTTGTACAATGTAAACAATCTAACAAAGCAATGTGAGCTTAAATATAGCAGTGTAAGCATCCAAATATAGCATGTTGGAAATATATTCAAATTTAGCAACACATCAGTCAAAAATGGCAAGTGAGCATGTGAATCAATACAAACATGGTAAGTGTACATCCAAACATGGCAGTAATATGTGAGCAAGTGTAGTAGACAAATATGGCAATAAGCATGTGTAGCATTCCAATCATGGCAATGCGATTATTCCAATTACGGCAATGTGATCATTCCAATTATGGCAGTGCGACTATTCCAATTATAGTAGTGTATGCATACGAGCATCCGAACATAGCATCAAATATGGCATGTGAGAAACAACCAAAGCATATGAGAATCAATCAAAACATGATGGAACACGTAGCAAGATGACAGCTTTGTCAGGCTGGACCAAAATGGACACATAGGGCACTGTACTTACTCAAAAAATTCTTAAAAGATATCCCTGGAAAGAAGACTTAGAGGCCAACATTTTGTCTCAAGGAAGCTAATCCTAAAAGAGACCATAGGCAGGTCGAAAATATTCCCCAAGTATAGGCAAATACACTGGTCAGGTCTGTTCCATATTTTTGACCAGTTGCACCATAAATTCCAAATAAAATTCTATTCTTAATGAAAATTAAATACAGACATATATCTATGTAGATAACTGTCTGATATAAAATTTCATTAAGAAAAACAAGTTAAAACAATATATTTTCTTTGTGAAAAATGACTCTTTTCAATCATGCAAATCAGCACATCATGACAGATCTGAAATCAAAGCACTATGCACTTAAAAATTGATATCAATTCAAAAATAAAATGGAAAAAATATGAAACTAGTGCCATTTTTTAGAAGACTTTTATATCTAAAAAGTTCATGTTAAGTGGATTTTCTGATTATGGCCATAAGGCCTTTGTCTAGAGACTTTCAGATGGAGGATTGCATTACATCCGAGAAAAATAGCAATGTCAAAGACAAATTTTTTGATATATTTCCCCAATTCCAAATGGAACGAAATTTTTAGGGTAGTCTTCTATCATATCAGAGAGACTCCCATAAAAGTTTGGGCTTCAAAATCTTAAAAAAAATACATATGATGTACGTCCTAAGTTTGAACCCTAAATCTGGAATTTTCAGATCAGAAAATCACTTTATGAAATTTACAAAAAACATCAAACATCATTGTATATCAATCAAAAATTCATCATTGAATAGCTTAGACAAATTATCATTCATGAAAAATGTTATACATAGGCATCCTAACATTAACAAGCATGTAATAGAGCATTCATGATTGAGATTTCATGAAAATTAACCTTTTTCAAGCAAAATTAGTATTCGGGCATTATAACGACCTCTAAATTTGTTTAGAGTACTAACCTTGGGCTCAAATCGAGCGAAACCGTTGATGAAGGGTGATTGGGGGTTGTATCAATCCCCTTTGAATGTGAATCCTCCTTCTCCTCTCTTCTGCTTCTTTCTCTCTTCTCTTTCTCTCTTTTCTTCTTCTCTTTTCTTTCTTTTCTCTTTTCTCTCTCTTTCTTTCTTCCTCTCTCACGTTTTCTCTCTCTCACTCATGTTTCTCTCTCTCACCCACATTCCCCTCTCTCTCTAGTCTGGAAAAGGATCCCTCCTCTCTCCTATTAATAATTTTCACTCATTTTCTAGAAGATCCTTCTTTCCTTTTCTTCTTTTTTCTAGAAAATCTTTTTTTCTCTCCATTTTTTCTTCTTTCCTTTCTTTTCTTCCTTCCCACATTTTTTCTTCTTCCTTTCTTTCCTTTTTCTCATTCTTCTTCTAGAAAACCCCTTCTCTCTTTCCTTTCTCTCTTTTTTCCTTTTCTTCTTCATTCTTTTCCTTCTTTTTTTTCTTTTCTCCTCCCTCTCTTTCTTTCACGTTTTCTTTCTAGAAAACGCGAAGGGGAATCTTTCCCGCCCCCTTTTTTTATTTTTTTATTTTTTTATTTCTCCCTCTTTCCTTTTTTCTTCTCAAGATCTTTTTGGATTATCTCAAAACCCTAAATCCCCTTCTCTTTCACGTTTTCTCTCTTCCCTCTTTCCTTTTTCTTCTCAAGATCTTTTTGGATTATCTCAAAACCCTAAACCCCCTTCTCTTTCACATTTTCTCTCTCCCCTCTTTCATTTTTCTTCTCAAAATCTTTTTGGATTATCTCAAAACCCTAAATCCCATTTTCTTTCACGTTTTCTCTCTCCCCTCTTTCATTTTTCTTCTCAAAATCTTTTGGATTATCATTTACATATAATAATATATATTATATACATATATACACATATATTTTATAACATATATATATATATATATATATATATATATATATATATATATATATATATATATATATATATATATATATATATATATATATATATATATATATATATATATATATATAGTATATAATATATAAATACTATGCACATGAATGAACTGGTTCGAAACGGGTTGAGACTGACTTAGGTTGACTGAGTTAAACTGATATGGGTTGAGCTAGGTTGAACCAAAACTGGCTTGAACTAAGTTGACTGGATTGATTAGAATTAACTGGGTTTTCTCTCCTTGTCATTTCATGGGTCATTTCCGCTGTCATCCCACATGGAATTTTCCGATGGCCTCTATTCCAAATTTTTTGTGTTCATTTTGTAGAACATTAAAAATGAGGAATATAGGAACTGGAATCACCTGAATCCGATGTAGAATGGAAAAGATATGCAGCTTTGAAGTTCTGACGATAATTTTGCATGCAAGCTTGCATGGGACCCACTGGTGACTTCTACCCGGGATTTTTTACGTCCACTTTGTAGAACATCATGAATGAAGAATAATGGTCTTGGAATCATCTGAATCCGATGTCGGATGATCAAGATATGATGATTTGAAATTCAAACAATCTAACTTAGGATAATTTGCATGAAGGCCCCTAGGATTATTTATAATAATTTCATAAACCTCCCTCATATGTATCAGCTGACTAAAATGGTCATATCTTCCTCATTTGATATCGAAATTAAGCAATTCTAGTCTCGTTTCGAAGATAATTCTATGACCTACGCATCCATGCAAAATTATAACCCATGACCTTGTTGTGGATCCATTGAAAACTTCCTCAAATTCACAGACCCATTAAAAACTTCCTCAAATTCACAGTCAAGAATCCAAACTTTCGATCACCTTTCTTCCTTTTGTTGTCCACACACCAGCAGGACTTTGTTTAGCTGGGATGGCAAAAATGGGGTGCTTACAACCACCTCCCCTGATACTCTAGGATGTAATAGTTCTGCTAAAGTAATGGCCATACGACGATGCTAATGCACAAGACTTGAGTTAGAGATAGAGCTAGAATGTTGAGGCCCGGCCTATGACACCTCCCCCTGATACTCGCTCGCATCAAGCACACCAACCACACACATACATCCACATGCCTATTCCTAGCATCATCATCATCATCATGTATAAACAAGAATTTAATATGCATGAACAGTAATAAATGAAATATTGGATGACATGTTGAATGCACATAACAATCATACACGCATAAATCAATCATGGAATTGGACTCAAAAGTAAAACAGTTTATTATTAACCAATTAGTTTAGGTCTTGTTCCCTCACCTTTACTTGATCGTAAGTCCTCTTTCAAGCTTTAAGAATCAACTATATATCGATATTATATCACTAGAAAACCTAACCAAGTCGATAGAATTTAATTAGAATTAATTCAGATTTTAAAAAGCATGCTGCTAACTGGGGGTCGATGCTAGGGTCGGAGGTTTGATTGACCCTGGGTGCGACCACGCCTATTCTGGACTTCCCGAACATTGGGGGTCGATGCTCAGGGTCTGGTAGGGTTGATTGGCCATCGACCCCCATGCGACCCCCTGTGGGTTTTATCAATTTTTCTTCCTTCAGTCCATTCTTCATGTTTGGGGTCCTATGGCTTGCTCCTACAGTCCATTCCACACATGTTCTATGGCCTAGAACCGTGGTTCATTCACCTATATGGCTTTCATTATTTCCCCCATGGTTTTCCATGAAAACCTAACCATGGGTGGATGATTTGGGTTCCTCCTAGATCATTCCCTCTTCTCTATCTATTCTAAGGTCTGTAGAATTACATGTTGTTGGTATCCTTACCTGAGAATTAGGCTTGTTTCTCTGAAGCCTTCTCCTTGATCTTCTTCTCCACTTTCCTTCTCTTCTCTTCTCTTTCTCCTTCTCTTTCTCTCAATCCAATTAGGGTTCTAAAAGGAGTTAAAGAGGCTTAGGGACGTCCTATTTATAGAGTACAAACTCCTAAAATAAGTCCCATTGAGATTAGGAAGGAATCCCATTGAAATTAGGAAAGTTTCTTAATTTTTGGTTCGAGCTGTTTTTACTGACTACCGGGGGTCAATAGGGGGTGGAGATCCCATCGACCCCTGGTCCTTAAAATGTCCGACCCCCCATGTAAAACTGGGGGTCTGACTTTTATACTGGGGGTCCGACCCTCCCTTGATGGGTATGCGACCCTCCCCTTATTTTGAGTGTTTTTGGGTCAGTTTAATACCTGGGATCGTGATCTCCTTCACGCACTTGATCCATGTGGTTCGACCATGATGGGTAGACCTGGTTCAAGGTGGTAAGACCGGGTTAGTTTGATACGGGTCTTATATATCTAGTATCTGTGTTCGATCTTACCAAGGAAGCACCATGAATGGAGGATATTGATGTTGTGCGTGACTTCCTAGATGTATTTCCTGAAGAGTTACGAGGATTACCACCTGATCGAGCGACAGAGTTGGTTATAGATCTTATACCCGGAGCCACACCAGTATCTAAAGCACCTTATAGGATGGCTCCTACTGAACTAAAGGAATTAAAAGTACAACTACAAGAACTACTGGACAAGGGTTACATCCGACCTAGCATATCACCATGGGGAGCACCAGTATTATTCGTAAAGAAGAAGGACGGTAGTGTTCGATTGTGTATAGACTACCGAGAACTGAATAAGCTGACAATCAAGAATCGATATCCATTGCCTCGAATCGATGACTTGTTCGATCAGTTGCAAGGTGCCAAGGTGTTCTCCAAAATCGATCTTCGGTCAGGCTACCATCAGTTGAAGATCAAAGATGGTGATATTCCCAAGATAGCATTCAGGACCAGATATGGACATTATGAATTTTTGGTCATGTCCTTTGGATTGACAAACGCACCAGCAACTTTTATGGAACTTATGAATCGAGTATTCCACAATATGTTGGATACGTCGGTTATTGTATTCATTGATGATATATTGCTCTACTCCAAGGACAAGGAAACTCATATTAAGAATCTAAACGCCGCTCTGCAGCGATTACAGAAAGAGAAGCTTTATGCCAAATTTACAAAGTGTGAGTTTTGGCTAAATGAAGTCGCCTTCCTAGGCCATGTTGTATCCGTTGAAGGGATTAAAGTCGATCCTATCAAGATTGAAGCCATTGTGAAGTGGGAAACACCGAAGAGCGTTGTAGAAATTAGAAGTTTCCTAGGTCTAGCTGGGTATTATCGATGTTTTGTGAAAGACTATTCCCGAATTGCCGTACCTCTCACCAGTTTGATTAAGAAGGGCGAAAAGTTTGTTTGGACTGAGAAATGTGAGAAGAGTTTCCAAACATTGAAGGCTAGATTGATATCTGCTCCGATCTTGACCATTCCGATTCCAAGACAGCCATTTATTTTTCTACACTGATGCGTCAGGAATGGGATTAGGATGTATACTTATGCAAGGAGAACAAGTAATTGTTTATGCCTCAAGATAATTGAAGACACATGAGAAGAACTATCCCACTCATGATTTGGAATTAGTGGCAGTAGATGCTGTCAAGATATAGAGACATTACTTGTACGGAGAGAAATTTCAGATTAAATCAGATCATAAGAGTCTTACTTATCTCTTTAATCAGAAGAAGTTGAATATGAGACAAAGAAGATGGCTGAAACTATTGAAAGATTATGATTGTGGTATCCAGTATCATCCGGGAAAAGCTAATGTGGTTACTGACGCGCTGAGTAGAAAGACAATGATAAAATCCCAAGGAGAGCTTAACACAACTGCCGCAATGTGTACTACTGGAAAAGTGTTCAATTACGGTAATGAGCAGTTCGTGATAGATGCACCGGGTGAATCAACTAACCAAGGGTTTATTCATCGGTTTGCAAGTATGTTTGCCACATTGAAGATTGTACCTGATATAATTAATGAAGTGAAAATAGCTATTAAATCAGACCATTATCTAAGAACGGTACAAGAGGACATTGAAAAAGGTAGGACTATCCCTGAGTTAGCTTTGGACGATGAAAAGGTACTGAAGTACAAAGGAAGAGTATGTGTACCTGAAACAGAAAGTTTGGACATTAAACACCGACTAATAAAGGAAGCCCATACCACCGTCTATTCGATACATCCTGGAAGTACAAAAATGTATCATGATCTAAAGAAATTATATTGGTGGAGAGGAATGAAAGCAGATGTAACTAAGTTCGTGTCTCAATGCCTAAATTGTTAGAGAGTGAAGGCTGAGCGACAAAGACCTGCAGGACTGTTACAACCGTTACCGAAACTAGCATGGAAATGGGACTGCATCACTATGGACTTCGTCACCGGGTTACCATTGACTCCCCGAGTAGTTGACGCGGTTTGGGTGATTGTATACCGCCTGACTAAAATGGCTCGATTTATAGCTATATGACCTCAGTATACACTGGAGAGGTTAGCTAAGTTATATGTGGATAATATTGTCAGATTACACGGTGTACCTGAAAGCATTGTGTCCGACTGAGATCCACGATTTACTTCAAAGTTTTGGGAAGGATTGCAAAGGCTGTGGGTACAACATTGAAGTTCTGTACTGCATTCCATCCTCAGACAGACGGACAGTCAGAGCGTACCATTCAGATTCTAGAAGACATGCTCCGAGCCTGTGTAATTGATTTTAAAGGATCATGGGATGAAAAATTACCACTGATCGAGTTCGCTTATAACAATAGCTATCAGGCTACTATACAGATGTCACCCTATGAAGCATTGTATGGTAGAAAGTGTCGAACTCCTTTGTTTTGGAATGAAGTTGGAGAACGTAGCATTGTTGGATCAGAATTTGTTGAAGAGACTTGTTGAGTAGTTGACATCATCAAGGAAAGAGTGAGAATGGCTCAGAATCGTCAGAAGCAATATGCAGATACTCGACGCCGAGACCTTGAATTTGCCGTAGGTGATAAGGTATTCCTTAAAGTGTCACCTATGCGAGGTTTGAAACGGTTCGGACAGAAAGGGAAACTAAGTCCGAGATATGTCGGGCCATATGAGATTCTAGCCAAACACGGAAAAGTGGCTTACCAGTTAGCACTACCACCATCTATGTCAAGTGTGCATGATGTATTTCATATCTCCTAATTGAAGAAGTACGTCAGAGATCCAATGCATGTTTTGACAGTAGATCTACTTGATTTGACTGATGATTTGACATTTGAAGTAGCACCAACTGAAATCACCAGCCGAAAGGTTTAACGACTATGCAACCGTGACATCTATTATGTTAAAGTCACCTAGAGAAGCAGAGATATAGAAGAAATCACATGGGAAGAAGAGAATGCTATGTGAAAGTAGTACCCTCATCTATTCGACTAGGAAGGTATGTACAAATTTCGAGGATGAAATTTTTATAAGCAGGGGGGAGTTGTAAGACCTGTATCGAACTAACTGGTCTTACCATCTTGTACCAGGTCTACCTATCATGGTCGAGCCAAATGGACCAAGTGCGTGAAGAAAATCGCAAGACCAGGTATGAAATTGACCCAAAAAAAGTAAAATAGAGGGTAGGGTCGCATACCTAAACAGGTAGGGTCGACCCCACCTCATCAGAAGTCAGACCCATGACTTTTAGTCCTAGGGTCGGACAACTAAAACCGTAGGGTCAACGGGATCTGCGACCCTAGCATTGACCCTAGGATCACCGACAGAAACCGTAAATAGGAAACTTTCCTAAATTCAAGGGGATTCTTTCCTAATCTCAATGGGAATTATTTTGGGAGGTTTTCCTCTATAAATAGGACATCCCTTAGCCTCTTTCACTCCTTTTGAAACTCTAATTGAAAGTGAGAGAAAGAAAAGAGAAGGAGAAGAGAAGGAGAGTTGGAGAAGAAGACTAAGGAGAAGAAATTCAGAGAAACCTCTGAATCTCAGCAAACCTCAGGTATGGATATGCTTTCCATGAATTGTTTAAGACCTTAGAATAGTTTATGAAGAGGGTATGATCTAGGAGAAACCCAAATCATCCATCCATGGGAAGATTTCAATGGAATCCATGGAGGGAATCATGGTGGACAAAGTAAGGAAGTAACCTGGAGTTTTAAGCCATAAAACAAGCATATAATGGACTATGGAAGTAAGCCAAAGGACCCAAACATGAAAGAAGAGACTATAGAATGAAAAGGTCGACTCAAACCACGTGCGATCGCACATAGGGTCAATTGGGAATCGACCCTACCAGACCACAGGATCAACCCCTAGCTCCCGGGAAGTGTAGGGAAGTTGCGGTGGCACCTAGGGTCGATGGGACAACCGACCCTAGGATCAACCATATACCCTGGGGGTCGCATAAACCTGCGACCCATCCTGCGACCCTAGCTTGACAGTAGGCTTAAAATTGTCAGAATGAATTCTAGTTAAAATCTATTGACTTGTTAGGTTTTCCTATTGATATAAAGGTGATTCTTAAAGCTTGAAAGAGGATTTACACTCAAGCAAAGGTGATGGAACAAGACCTAAACTAATTGACTAATAATAAACTGTTTTCGTTTATTGAGTCCAATCCCATGTATGATTCTCTGATTGTATGATTGTAATGTACATATCACATGTCATCTACCATTCCTGTTATTACTGTTCATGCATACTTAATTCAGTTTATTTATAACATGATGATGATGATGATGCTAGGAATAGGCATGTGAATGTTTATGTGTGGTTAGTGTACTTGATGCGAGTGGGGCATCAGGGGAAGTGTGAAACAGTGTGGTCCTAAGCACTTTAGCCCTATCTCTACTCAAGTCTTGTCCTCTGGCATCATCGTATCGTCATTACCTTAGCAGAACTATTACGTCGTAGGGCATCAAGGGAGGTGGTCTCAGACCGTGTAGTCTCTGACTTTGCCGGGGGCCTTAGCTCTATCTCTATGGACGTATTGAGGGATGCTGGGGTGAGGCCTTGGATACACTATTTTACATTAGGATTGGTTAGTTGCGATCCCAGTTTGCAAGCCCTCGCCAACAGGGGCTTCCGTGTTGGTATGGGTAGAGCATCAGGGAAAGTGTGATGCGGTGCGGTCCTAAGCACTTTAGCTCTATCTTTATTCCATAGTGGGGTGGATGTGGACGACAACGGTGTTTGATCCGTTGGGTGGGCTTACACACCCTGTGTATAGAGGCGAGGCGGCCACCGAACCTTTCTATAGCACATTGCAAACTTATATACCAGACCACAGATATGAATTGAATGCATGCATATGTTTATTGCATTGTTTTATTTGCTCACTGAGCCGTGATGTGTGCTCACCCTTTCGAATTCGAATATTTTTAGTTGATGATGCAGGTACTACTGTGGAAGATTATATGAATGCTCTTGCATACGGGCACGTGGCTGCTGTGGAGGCCGAAGATATAGTGGAGATGCATGACTCCTCATGCGAGTGTAACTCATGCGTTTTCGATTAGATTTTTATTTGAACTATTAAGGAAATATAATTTGATATTTTATTTATTTATGTCTCGATTGATACAATATAACTGGATATTTTATTTATGATTATCAAAGTTAGATTCTCAGTTCATTTAATATTAAGATTTCCGCTATTGTGTATTTATTCTGATTATGGTTGTGGATGTGTATGATTTAAGCTAATGGACACAGCCTATTTGAGATCCTGGATTGAACCGTTGGTTTATTAGCGGTTCATCACACCGTTCTGAATAGTACGGAATTGGGGTGTGACAAAGTGGCACTGTGGTCTCCGGCCTTGCCACTAGACTCTAGCTCTATCTCTATGCCGTAGGGAGCTACGCTGGGACTGGGCCTACTGTGATGACATATAGGATTGGTTAGTTGCGAGCTCAGTTTGCAAGCCCTCGCCAATAGGGGCCTACGTATTGATATGGGTAGAGTATCAAGGGAGGTGTTAGCGGTGTTTGATCCGGACACCTTAGCTCTATCTCTATTCCATGATAGGGTGCATGTGGGACGACAGTGATGTTTCATCCATTGGGCGGCTTCACACACTCGTGTATAGAGGTGCGGTGGCCGCCAATCATTTCAATAGCACATTGCAAACTTAAACCAGACCATGATGTGAATGTTACTCATGCATATGTTTGTTGCATTGTTTGATTGTCATACTGAGCTAAGTTGTGAGCTCACCCTTGTATACACATTATTTTTAAATGTTGATGCAGGTTATACTGTGGAGGACTATATGGATGCTCCAGCGTATAGAGGTGTTGCTGCTTTCGAAGTGCAAGCAGGAGAGGACGAGCATGACGCTTCATGCGAGTGCTCTTTCTGCGTGTACCTCTAGGAGTTGATTTAATTTATTTTGACTATTTTTTGTTGAAGATACAGTTGATGTAAAGATATTTAATTATGTTTCGATATTTGAACAATTGCATATTTTATTTAAATTTATCAATAGATTACTCAGTTCATTTAATTTAAGACTTCCGCTGTATCTATTATATTCTGATTGTGGTTATGTGCAATGGTTTGTATGAGTGGACACGGTCTTATTGAGATCCTAGTGTGAACCGTTGGTTCAGTGATGGTTCACTCACACTTTTGGTTTAGCCGGAATTGGGGTGTGACAACTTGGTATCAGAGCTCTTAGGCTCTGTCCAACCGACTATATTGCATTTAACTAAGTCGATGAACTGAGATAGGAAGAATTTAAAAGTTTTAATAAAAACCAACCTTAAGCACTTGTATGATGCCTGAGACTAAATACGAAAGAGCATAATGTACTATACTAAAAGTGAAATTAATAAATAACATGCTCTAGATAGGAACCTGAATGACGAATGAGAAAGAAACATAAACTTCTACTAAATTGAAAAGAAAACTGTATCAAGAGTAAAAATAATATAATCATAAATCATCTAAAGAGTGATAAGTAATGGTGCTACAGGGTACAGTCCACAAGCCGAACAGTTACCCTGTTATATAAACCATGCTGTGAAAGAGAGGAAAATAAGAGGTCTATCATGGGGTTGGGGGTCTAGGAGGAATGGGGTCAGTAATGTCATAATCAAGCTCGTAGGCTATCCTGAGCCAGTGCATCTGCTCCTCGGTGACTCTGAGGCTGCGAGTAAGGCGCTCTAGGTCACAGCTCATCTCCCGCTGGGCATCTTGGATCTCCATGAACATACCCATCACGATATCGGGAGGAGGCTGAGATCGTCTCGCTGCATGAGTGGCCTATGGTGCTGGTGCTGGAACATCCTCCCTTTGATAATCGTCACCCTCATCATCACCCCCTGCCTCTGCTGCATGAGCCGCATTGGCTGCTGCTGCTGCTGCTGCCACGGCTGCTACCCTCCTGAGTGGGTGAGGACGAGCCTCTAACTCCTCATCACTGAACGGTAGGTTGTCCATCTGCATCCGAAGAATGGCATCCCAGTCAATGTCCGAGGTCATAGTGTCCTCAACTGCAGTCTCACCCCTCATGTCCACTCGTAATCGTTGCAGAAGAGTAGTGATGAGTCAGCCATATGGAAGGTTACTGGCCTGATCGGACAGAGTAGCCTGACGCATGGTCCTGATAATAATGTAAGGGAGATAGACCCGCTCCCCAGTGCAGACACAATAGGTCAAATACTGAATGAGTTGAGACAACTCACTGTAATGGCCGCTCTGAGGCATGATATTGTGCTGGAAGATGCGACAATATAACCGGGGAACAGGCCTCAAGTTGGCAGCCTTCATAGGCGCTCCAAGGTTAAGTAGCTGCTCCGAAATCTCTTGGCACAGATCCTCAGTGAGAAATCCCTTCATCTTAGGGGCGTAGTAGACTAAGTCCCCATCATTGGGAATCCCTAGGAGGTCGGCGAGCTGGTGAGTATTGAAGGAGATGGGGACACCTTTGACGAGACTGGTAAGACAGAGTTCCCTACCTTAGCTGAAGTCATTGACATTTCCCTCTATCTCCAAGTTGGCGTAGAAATGTTTGACTAGGTTAGGGCGGGTGGTCACAGTGTACGTAATAACTGGCAACCACCCAAGTCTACCAAAAGCTACCTCCACATCAAATCGATGAAGCTGCTCTAGGTTCACCCGTTGCCCTGACTCGATATTCTTCTCGTCAAACCAAGGGAAGTGGGCTTGCGCCGCCTTGGAACGAAACCACTGCTCATCGAGCTGTGGAACAGGAGGATGCGGACGATTCATGCCAAGACCGAATGAACGTTTACCTACACCTCTACATTGAGACATTTTGAACTACAAACAAAGACAAAACAAAGAGAAATGGGTTAGAAATTTTCAAAATTTTGGCAGCATAACGACAGTAAAATTAAGCAAAAGCCTCGAACTCACCAAAAACCTAGGGAGGAGGACTTACGTAACCCCCAAACACTTCATGGAAACCAAACATCCATCAAAGAAACACGAAATTTAGGAATTTTCAAGAAAAATTCAATTTTTATCAAAAACTAGGTTAAAAACCTATAAATTTGATTTTTTTTTTTGAAAACCATTTGGTGGAACATCAAATTGGTTGAGGGCTTTTGCTCTTAGAGGTCCCTAAACCCTTTCTAAGCTGAAGAAAAAGAGTTCCTACGGTTAGAATCTTCCAAACTAAGAAAAACCTGGTTTTTGGGTATGAAACCATGAAGAAACGATGTAAAAATGATAAATGGAAGGAAGGAACTTACTTGGAGGTGATGTTCTAGGTCTTGATTGGAAGAAAATAGCTTCTAAGACCACCGGTCGGATTGTAGCAACTCATAGAGCCAGAGAGGAATCGCCACCGGAGAGGAAGAAGAAAGGAAAAGTGAGAAAAATCTCACTTTTCGCGATTTTAAAGAGGATTCTGGGCATACCTGTAAGACCCGTATCAAACTAACCCGGTCTTACCACCTTGAACCAGGTCTACCCATCATGGTCGAACCAAACGGATCAAGTGCGTGAAGGAGATCACGATCCCAGGTATTAAACTGACCCAAAAACACCAAAAATAGGGGGAGGGTCGCATACCCAGCAAGGGAGGGTCGGAACCCCCCAATACAAAAGTTAGACCCCCAGTTTTATACCGGGGGTTGGACATTTTAAGAACCAGGGGTTTACGGGATCTCCGACCCCCCCATCGACCCCCAGCAATCGGTAAAAACAGCACGAATTGAAAATTATGAAATTTCTTTCCTAATTTCAATGGGATTCCTTCTTAATCTCAATGGGACTTATTTTGAGAGTTTTTACTCTATAAATAGGATGTCCCTAAGCCTCTTTCACTCCTTTTAGAAACCTAATTGGATTGAGAGAAAGAGAAGAAAAAGAGAAGAGAAGGAAAGTGGAGAAGAAGATTAAGGAGAAGGCTTCAGAGAAACAAGCCTAATTCTCAGGTATGGATACTATCCCCATGAAATTCTACAGACCTTAGGATAGATAGAGAAGAGGGAATGATCTAGAAGAAACCCAAATCATCTACCCATGGTTAGGTTTTCATGGAAAACCATGGGGAAAATCATGAAAGCCATCTAAGGGAATGAACCACGGTTCTAGGCCATAGAACATGTGTGGAATGGATTGTAGAAGCAAGCCACATGACCCAAAACACGAAGAATGGACTGTAGGATGAAAAATTGACTAAACCCAAAGGGGGTCGCACGGGGGTCAATGGCCAATCGACCCTACCAGACCCTGATCAACGACCCCCAGTGTTCGGGAAGTCTAGAAAAGGGGTGGTCGCACCCAGGGTCGATGAAACATCCGACCCTAGCATCGACCCCCAGTTAACATCATGCTTTTTAAAACCAGAATTAATTTTAATTAAATTTTATCGACTTGGTTAGGTCTTCTAGTGATATAATATCGAAATATAGTTGATTCTTAAAGCTTGAAAGAGGATCTACGATCAAGTCAAGGTGGGGGAACAAGACCTAAACTAATTGTTTAATAATAAACTATTTTTATTCTTGAGCCCAATGCCATGAATGATTTATGCGTGTATGATTGTTATGTGCATACAACATGTCATCCAATATTTCTATTATTACTGTTCATGCATATTTATTTATTGTTTATGATAATGATGATGATGATGATGATAGGAATAGGCATGTGGATGTATGTGTGTGGTTGGTGTGCTTGATGCGAGCGAGTATCAGGGGGAGGTGTCATAGGCAGGGCCTCAACACTCTAGCTCTATCTCTAACTCAAGTCTTGTCCACTGACATCGTCGTATCGCCATTACCTTAGCAAACTATTACGTCATAGGGTATGAGGGGAGGTGGTCTCGGACCGTATAGTCTCTGACTCTGCCGGGGGCCTTAGCCCTATCTCTAGGGACGTATTGAGGGATGCTGGGGTGAGGCCTTGGATACACTGATTGGCATTAGGATTGGTTAGTTACGAGCCCAGTTTGCGAGCCCTCGCCAGCAGGGGCTTACGTGTTGGTATGGGCAACGGGTACAGCATTAAACGTGACCTTTGTGTGTACATTGTCCATGGTTGGGTGCATGTGAGTCGGCAATAAACGTTACCTTTGGGTGGCTTCACACACTTGTGTATAGAGGTGCGGCATCAATAAACGTGATCTTTGGCCACCTATCCTTTCTATAGCACATTGCAAACTTATTTACCAAGACCAAAGCTATGAATCGAATGCATGCATAAGTTTGTTGCATTGTTTTGTTTGCTCACTGATCCATGATGTGTGCTCACCCTCTCGGCGTCGAATATTTTTAGTTGATGATGCAGGTACCACAGTTGCAGATTATATAAATGATTCGGTATATGCGCGTGTTGCTGCAATTGAGGCTGAAGACTTAGAGGATACGCATGACCTCTTATGCGAGTGCAACTCATGTGTGTTCTATTAAGATTTTGTTTGGATTTATAAAAGATGTAATTGATATTTTATTTATTTATGTTTCAGTTGATACAACAATAATTTGATATTTTTAATTATGATTATTACATTTAGAATGCTCAGTTCATTTACTATAAGACTTCTGCTATTGTGTATTTATTCTGATTATGGTTGTGGATGCGCATGATTTTATTTTTAATGGATACCGCCTATTAGAGATCCTGGTTGAACCGTTGGTTTATAGCGGTTCATCACACCGTTCTGAATGGTACAGAATTGGGGTGTGACAACTTGGTATCAGAGCATCTCAGGCTTTATCTGTGAAACCATATACTTCCACAAAAAGGGTGTGAACTGAGATAGGATAAAAATATAAAAGACATAATAATAACACACAATAAGCATTTGTATTGTTTGAGACTAAACTGAAAGAGAATAATGCATCTATTAAATGAGAAACAAATATATATACAACCAAAAAGGAAGAACAAACGTTTATATATATATTTAAAGCAGAGTACAGTCCATAGTCCAGACAGTTACTCTGAAGTACAAAAAGAAAAATAAAAGTAGTACATCAAGAAGCTGGAGGTGATGGGGGAGGCGGTGCCTCACGGTCTCTATCATAGTCCTCAGCGTAGACTCTGGTCAACCAAGCTATCTGAGTCTGGGTTGTCTGGAGACTAGCTGTGAGATCAGCCACCCGCTGGTCAGCCACACGCTGAGCATCCCTCAGCTCTCCCATCCGCTGATCCGATACGTGCTGAGCAACCAGAAGTTGTCTCACCTGCTGATCGGACGAGCGTTGAGCCTCTAGAAGCTCTCCCATCCTCAGGTCAGACATACGCTGAGGCTCTCATATCTCGTGTAATATCCTCATCATGTCATTAGATGGAGTATACGAAGGACCCACTGCATGCGAAGGACCAGCTGAAGAAGACGGACCAGATCCAGTAGCATGGGTAGGTGATGGAGGAGGTATGGCATCTACATCCATGTACAGCCGATCGTCATCATCCCCAGGAACCCCTGCTCCAGCGGCTTCTACTGCGGCCTCAGCATCAGCCATCTCCACTCGAATGCGAGGGCGCATCATCGCGTTCCTCTCCTCATCACTGACCTGGGCATCCTGCATGCCCATCTTACAAATAGCCTCCCAATCCAGAGGCGATGAAAAGGATTTCTCCTGAATCTTCTCATCCACTAAGTCAACCCCCAGGCGGGTAAGCAAGGTAGTGATCATGCGTCCGTAAGGAAGGTTGCCAGTGTGACTGGGCAACGTGGCACTGATCATGGTACGCCTGATGATGTATGGAAGGAAGACGGGCTGCCTAGTGCACATACAGTATAATAGATACTGGATCAACTAGGAGATCCTCTCGTAATGACCACTCTGCGGTATCAGGTTATGCTGAATGATCTTGCAATATACCCGTGGATCTGAGCGTAGACAACTCGTTTTCATCTGCCAGCGATCAGGTCGGATGAGCTGGCTATCGATCTCAGCCCTCATCTGTAGAGAAAAGAACTGGGGCTCTCCAGGAGCACAGAACACTATGGGGCCAGCATAGGAAATGCCCAACAAGTCGGCCAGCTGCCGATAATCAAATGAAACGTCAACCCCCTTGACGTAGCTCGTGATGCGAAGCTCTTCACCCCTCTCCACATCATTGTAATCTCCCATTACCTAGAAATTACAGTAGAACTGGCGTACCAAGTCAGGACGGGTACACGCGTCATAAGTGATAACAGGGAGCCATCCCATATCGCCAAAGGCTCTCTCCACATTGAACAAGGCTAAGTCAGCCAAGTCCACTTTGCGGCCTCCCTCTACCTTCTTGCGAGCGTAGTGGGCATACTGTGCCTCAGCTTCGTTGGTACGGAAGCGAAGACAGTCGCGAACTCTGGGTACCTTGGTATGAGCCATAGTAACTACAAATAAGAAAGAAAAACAAATAATGGGTTAGTAGAGAGGAAAACCCGAGATTTCGACGTAATAACGAGTAAATGGGCCAAAAACCTCACTTTTCACCTATACACGTGGGCAGGAGGACTTACATAGATCCTAAACTATCTTGTGAGACTCAAACAGTCGGAAATTTCAACTAATTGGATTGAATTGCAAGAAATTTCAAGAAATTTAAAATTTCGACAAAATTAGGGCAAAAAGTGAAAATTTTAAGTTTCTCGATAACCAACCGATGAAACTCAAATATTTTTGAGGGCCTTCGTTCCTTGAGTCACCAACAGCAAAAGCCCCCCAATAAAAATCAAATTTTTACGGTTGAAAAATGTTTAATTTGAAATATACAAGATAAACGAGCAAAAACCTTGGTTAAGAAACCTAAAAACATGAAAAGGTAGAAGAAATGCCTGTAGCGGAGGTGTAGACGACGAAACGAGAAGTGCAAACCACCAACGGATCGGAATGGGCACTGTAGCAACTCAGAGGGACGAGCTGAGTCGAAGTGGAGAAGAAAGAATGAGAAATGAACTTTGAATCGGACTTAAAAATAAGATTTTTTTTGTCCAGGGGTCAGAAAATTTGATTAAAACAATCGACCCCCGCATCGACCCTCGGCTCTCGGGAACCTGACAGAGAACCAGGGGTCACACCCTGGGTCGGACATACTTCGACCCCCAATCGACCCCCGGCTCTCGAGAAGAATGGGTGATTTCCCAGGGTCGAATATTGAGGGTCGGATACCCATCGACCCCCACCATTGACCCTACAGTGAAAACACAACATTTTCGACAGAATGATCTGAAAAAAATTTGAAATTTGCATTTGTTAGTGGATTTAAAATATGAGAATGAAGTATTTAATGATTGTCTCTCATGTTCAATGATTTCAGACAATCCTACTAGCAGATTAATTAATGGCGGGACACAGAGCAACCAGGTAGAGCCGTAACTCTATACCACCACCACCACCTGTGGGGGAAGATAACCAGACACACCCGGAACCACAGGGGGACAGGAACACTGCACCATCCATCATAAATGTGTAGGAAAATCCTACCAGTCTGCCAGCTCCACCTACAGACTTGGCCACAGTCGTAATGAACTTGGCCCAACAGCTGCAACAGATGCAACAGGCACAAGCTACTATCCAAGCGGCCATAGGCATAACTCTTCCAGCTGCATAAACACCTCCAATGCCAGCTGGACAGGCATGCACAGCACCCGGGGAAAGTAACACAGTACCCCATGCACCTCAGACTCCTATCATGCAGGCTCAAGTACCGAATCCTGAAATAGCTCAAGGTGGATATAAATACCAACCACCTATATATGGAGCGTATGTTCAGCAGCAACCAGACCACTCCAGACTGGTGAAGGGTTTTCTGAAATTAAAGCCCAGAGAATTCAATGGAAAGCCAGCATATCCTTTATGGCCGGCACACTAGGTTGACGAAATGGAAAGAAATTTTATGATGATGACATTAAATGAAGAAGAGAAAGTGTTGTGTGCCACCTTTATGCTGAAAGGAGATGCACACCATTTGTGGAGGTCTACCAGGACGTATTCACTTACAAAGCACGCCAAACTGACTTGGGATATTTATAAAGAGGCGTTCTTTGAGAAGTACTTTCCAAGAAGTTTCAGAGATTCTATGGAAAGAGAGTTCCTGAGTTTATATCAAGGACAGATGACCGTGGATGCGTATCAATAGCGTTATGAAGAGCTGTTCTTCTTTACACCCACTAGTATGCAAGAGGAAAACACAAAGACCCGAAGGTTCGTCATGGGACTTAGGGGAAGCATCCGTGAGCATGTTCTGGGACATGAAAAGAAAATCTATAATGAAGCAGCACAAATTGCTCGAGTTATAGAATCGAGGCAGAAGGAGAGTTATTTCATGCAAAATAGAGGTATAAAAAGGCCAGCTGGAATTCTTATAACGGAGGGAATAACAAGACATTCAAACCCTTCCGTGCTCAAGGCTTTACCGCTGCGACCAAGACTATCCCCGTAGTTCAACAGCAACAGAAGCCAATTACTGAAGGGATAAAATGTTTTAACTGCAACCAAGTGGGACATATAGCAAGGGAATGTCCTAAGCCCAAGAAGCAGCTACATCAAGGACGAGTTTACGCGGTTACATCCGAGGATGCTGCCGCATCGCCTGATGTGGTTACAGGTATGACTTACATTTTTGTTAGTTGTATTACATTGTATGAGCATGTAGACTAAACCAAAACAAATCACAGGTATCGTACCTATTAATGGCATTCCCGCCAGAGTACTCTTTGATTCAGGAGCTACTCATTCCTTTATATCTGTGACATTTGAAAAGAAGTTAAATCTACCCCTTAAATCCTTAGACTACAAACTACATGTACGATCACCTATGGGATTATAAGTGGAGTTAGAAAAAGGTTATGGACCATGTCCAGTTCTTATTGATGAAAAGACCTTGGATGCAACCTTGATCCAACTTGAAATGGCAGACTTTGACGTCATCTTGGGAATGGACTGGTTAGTTTGACATTCTGCAAACCTATTGTGTGCCAAAAAGAAGCTGACATTTAAAGGCAAGGAAGGAGCCAAGTTCAGTTTTATAGGAACAAAACTTCCCCGAAAACGAAAGCTCATATTCTCGGCGCTAAAGGCTAAGAAGTGCCTTGGGAAAGGAGCAGTCGGTTATTTAGTATCTGTGGTTGACATTACCAAGGAAGCACCACGAATGGAAGATATTGATGTCGTGCGTGACTATCCAGACGTATTTCCTAAAGAATTACCAAGATTACCACCCGACCGAGCTACAGAGTTCGTTATAGATCTTATACCTGGAGCCGCATCAGTATCGAAAGCACCTTATCGAATGGCTCCTACTGAACTGAAGGAATTGAAAGTACAACTACAGGAACTGTTGGACAAGGGTTACATTCGCCCTAGCATATCACCATGGGGAGCACCAGTATTATTCGTGAAGAAAAAGGATGGTAGCGTTCGCTTGTGTATAGACTACCGAGAATTGAATAAACTGACAATCAAGAATCGGTATCCATTGCCTCGGATCGATGATCTGTTCGATCAGTTGCAAGGTGCCAAAGTATTCTCAAAGATTGATCTTCAGTCAGGCTACCATTAGTTGAAGATTAAGGATGGTAATATCCCCAAGACAGCATTCAGGACCAGATATGGACATTATGAATTTTTGGTCATGTCTTTTGGATTGACAAACGCACCAGCAACCTTTATGGAACTTACGAACCGGGTTTTCCACGACATGTTGGACACGTTGGTTATTGTATTCATTGATGATATATTAGTCTACTCCAAAGACGAGGAAACTCATGTCAAGAATCTAAACATCGCTCTGCAGTGACTACGAAGGGAAAAGCTCTACGCCAAATTTACAAAGTGTGAGTTTTGGCTAAAGGAAGTCGCATTTCTAGGCCATGTAGTATCTGCAGAAGGACGGAAGGAATTAAAGTGGATCCCAGCAAGATCGAGGCTATTGTAAAGTGGAAAGCACCGAAGAGCATTGCGGAAATTAGAAGTTTTCTGGGTCTAGCTGGGTATTATCGACGATTTGTGGAAGACTATTCCCGAATTTCCGTATCTCTTACCAGTTTGACTAAGAAGGGCAAGAAGTTTGTCTGGATGGACAAATGCGAGAAGAGTTTCCAAACCTTGAAAGCTAGATTGATATCAGCTCCAATCTTGACCATCCCGATTCTAGGACAACCATTCATCTTGTACACCGATGCGTCAGGACTGGGATTAGGATGTGTACTTATGCAAGGAGAACAAGTAATTGCATATACCTCAAGACAACTGAAGACACATGAAAAGAACTACCCCACTCATGATTTGGAACTAGCGGCAGTAGTACATGCTGTCAAAATATGGAGACATTATCTGTACGGGGAGAAGTTTCAGATTAAATTAGACCATAAAAGTCTTACTTATCTATTTAATTAGAAGGAGCTGAATATGAGACAAAGAATATGGCTGGAACTATTGAAAGACTATGATTGTGATATCCAGTATCATCCAGGGAAAACTAATGTAATAGCCGATGCGTTGAGCAGAAAGGCAATGATAAAATCTCAGGGAGAGGTTAGCACAACTGCCGCAATGTGTACTACCAGAAAGGTATTCAAGCACGGTAACGAGCAGTTTGTGATAGATGCACCAGATGGATCAGCCAACCAAGGGTTTATTCATCGATTTTCAAATATGTTCACCGCATTGAAAATTATACCAGATATAGTTGATGAAGTGAAGACAGCTATCAAATCAGACCCTTACCTGAGAATGGTACAAGAAGACATCGAAAAGGTAGAACTAACCCTGAGTTCACCTTGGACGAAGAAAAGGTATTGAAGTACAAAGGAAGAATATGTGTATCCGAAACAGAAAGTGTGGACATTAGACACCGATTGATGAAGGAAGCCCATACCACCATCTATTCGATACATCCTGAAAGCACTAAGATGTATCATGATCTAAAGAAACTATATTGGTGGAGAGGAATGAAAGCAGATTTAGCTAAGTTCGTGTCTCAATGCCTAAATTGTCAGAAAGTAAAGACTGAATGACAAAGACCGGCAGGACTGTTACAGCCGTTACCGGAACCAGCATGGAAATGGGACTGCATCACTATGGACTTCGTCACAGGATTACCACTGACTCCTCGAGTAGTTGACGCAGTTTGGGTGATTGTAGACCGCCTAACTAAAATAGCTCGCTTTATACCTATACGACCCCAGTATACATTAGAGAGGTTAGCTAAGCTGTATGTGGATAACATTTGCGATTACACGGTGTACCTGAAAGTATTGTGTCCGATAGAGATCCATGATTTACTTCAAAATTTTGGGAAGGATTGCAAAAGGTTATGGGTACAACATTGAAGTTTAGTACTGCATTCCATCCATAGATAGATGGACAGTCGGAGCGTACAATTCAGATTCTAGAAGATATGCTTCGAGCATGTGTAATTGACTTCAAAGGATCATGGATGAAAAGTTACCACTGATTGAGTTCGCTTATAATAATAGCTATCAGGCTACTATACAGATGTCACCCTATGAAGCACTGTATGGCAGAAAGTGTCGAACTCCTTTGTTTTGGAATGAAGTCGGGGAACGTAGTATTATTGGACCGGAATTTGTTGAAGAGACTTGTTGAGTGGTCAACATTATCAAAGAAAGAGTGAGAACAACTAAGAATCGTCAGAAGCAGTATGCCGATACCCGACGCCGAGACCTTGAGTTCGTCGTGGGTGATAAAGTATTCTTAAAAGTATCGCCTATGCGAGGATTGAAACGGTTCGGACAAAAAGGGAAATTAAGTCCAAGATATGTCGGGCCATATGAGATTCTAGCTAAGCGTGGGAAAGTGGCTTACCAGTTAGCACTACCACCATCTATGTCAAGTGTGCATGACGTATTTCACATTTCCTTATTGAAGAAGTATGTCAAGGATCCAACACACGTTTTGACAATAGACTTACCTGATTTGACTGATGATTTGACATTTGAAGTAACACCATCTGAAATCACCAGCCAAAAGGTTCAACAACTATGCAACCGAGATATCTATTATGTTAAGGTCACCTAGAGAAGTAGAGACATGGAAGAAATTACATGGGAAGAAGAGAATGCTATGCGAAAGCAATACCCTCACTTATTTGACTCAGAAGGTATGTATAATTTCGAGGATGAAATTTTTATAAGTAGGGGGGAGTTGTAAGACCCGTATCGAACTAACCCGGTCTTACCACCTTGAACCAGTTCTACCCAACATGGTTTAACCAAACGGATCAAGTGCGTGAAGGTGATCACGATCCCAGGTATTAAACTGACCCAAAAACACCAAAAATAGGGGGAGGGTCGCATACCTAGCAAGGGAGGGTCGGAACCCCCCAGTATATAAAAGTCAGACCCACAGTTTTATATCGGGGGTCGGACATTTTAAGAACCAGGGGTCGACGGGATCTCCGACCCCCCATCGACCCCCGGTAATCGGTAAAAACAGCACAAACCGAAAATTAGGAAATTTTCTTAATTTCAATGGGATTCCTTCCTAATTTCAATGGGACTTATGTTGGGAGTTTCTACTCTATAAATAGGACATCCCTAAGCCTCTTTCACTCCTTTTAGAAACCTAATTGGATTGAGAGAAAGAGAAGAGAAAGAGAAGAGAAGGAAAGTGGAGAAGAAGATTAAGGAGAAGGCTTCAGAGAAACAAGCCTAATTCTTAGGTATGGATACTATCCCCATAAAAATTTTACAGACCATAGGATAGATAGAGAAGAGGGAATGATCTAGGAGAAACCCAAATCATCCGCCCATGGTTTGGTTTTCATGGAAAACCATGGGAAAAATCATGAAAGCCATCTAGGAGAATGAACCACGGTTCTAGGCCATAGAACATGTATGGAATGGATTGTAGAAGCAAGCCATAGGACCCCAAACACGAAGAATGGACTATAAGATGAAAAATTGACTAAACCCACAGGGGGTTGCACGGGGGGTCGTTGGCCAATCGACCCTACCAGACCCTGATCATCGACCCCCAGTGTTCGAGAAGTCCAGAATAGGGGTGGTCACACCCAGGGTCGATGAAACCTCCGACCCTAGCATCGACCCCTAGTTAACAGCATGCTTTTTAAAATCAGAATTAATTCTAATTAAATTCTATCGACTTGGTTAGGTCTTCTAGTGATATAATATCGATATATAGTTGATTCTTAAAGCTTGAAAGAGGATCTACGATCAAGTAGAGGTGGGGGAACAAGAGGTGGGGGAACAAGACCTAAACTAATTGGTTAATAATAAATTGTTTTTATTCTTGAGTCCAATGCCATGAATGATTTATGCGTGTATGATTGTTATGTGCATACAACATGTCATCCAATATTTCTATTATTACTGTTCATGCATATTTATTTATTGTTTATGATAACGATGATGATGATGATGATAGGAATAGGCATGTGGATGTATGTGTGTGGTTGGTGTGCTTGATGCGAGTGAGTATCAGGGGGAGGTGTCATAGGCGGGGCCTCAACACTCTAGCTCTATCTCTAACTCAAGTCTTGTCCACTGACATCGTCGTATCGCCATTACCTTAGCAGAACTATTACGTCATACGGTATGAGGGGAGGTGGTCTCGGACCGTGTGGTCTCGGACCGTGTAGTCTCTGACTCTGCCGGGGGGCCTTAGCCCTATCTCTAGGGACGTATTGAGGGATGCTGGGGTGAGGCCTTGGATACACTGATTGGCATTAGGATTGGTTAGTTGCGAGCCCAGTTTGTGAGCCCTCGCCAGAGGGGCTTACGTGTTGGTATGGGCAACGGGTACAGCAATTAACGTGACCTTTGTGTGTACATTGTCCATAGTTGGGTGCATGTGAGTCGACAATAAACGTTATCTTTGAGCGGCTTCACACACTTGTGTATAGAGGTGCGGCGTCAATAAATGTGATCTTTGGCCACCTATCCTTTCTATAGCACATTGCAAACTTATTTACCAAGACCAAAGATATGAATCGAATGCATGCATATGTTTGTTGCATTATTTTGTTTGCTCACTGATCCATGATGTGTGCTCAGCCTCTCGATGTCGAATATTTTTAGTTGATGATGCAGGTACCATAGTTGCAGATTATATAAATGATTCGGTGTATGCGTGTGTTGCTGCAATGGAGGCTGAAGACTTAGAGGATACGCATGACCCCTTATGCGAGTGCAACTCATGCGTGTTCTATTAGGATTTTTTTTGGATTTATAAAAGATGTAATTGATATTTTATTTATTTATGTCTCAGTTGATACAATAATAATTTGATATTTTTAATTATGATTATTACATTTAGAATGCTTAGTTCATTTACTATAAGACTTCCGCTATTGTGTATTTAGTCTGATTATGGTTGTGGATGCGCATGGTTTTATTTTTAATGGATACCGCCTATTAGAGATCCTCGTTGAACCGTTTGTTTATAGCGGTTCATAACACCGTTCTGAATGGTGCAGAATTGGGGTGTGACAATACCGGTCGACGGTTTTGCCCATACCGGTCGACCGGTACCCCCTTGGTAAAGTCGACCGGTACCCCTCGGTCAGGAGAAAATTTTGACCGGTCGAACTATACCGGTCACTCCATTTCCCACACAGTTACGACCGGTACATCGATCGATACCCCTCGGGAATCCGAAAAGTTTGTCCGCCTGGACATACCGATCGCACTACCTTGTACAGTGCCACGACCGGTATGTTGCGACCGGACAACTAATGGAAACCCAAAAAATTTGGAAAAATTTATAAAATTTTGATTTAAGTTTCCTTACGAGTTTTGCCTTACACTTGTTAAAGACTAACACAATTATGACTATTCGATTATACCTCATGTGTTATGTCTTCTTCTCAGATCCAAGTAGGAAAACTAATCTGAGATGGTAGGCGAGAATGGTCGTAGAGGCTCACGAAGGCGTCACCACACCAGGGTACGCTAAGATGAGGACAATGTGGAAACAGGAAATGTTGATGAGCAAAATGTGAACCCAAACGGTGAAGAAAGGCAGAGTCCTAGAGCACCAACAAATTTGCGAGGACCCCCTTACACAAACTCTGAAACAATTATGACGAATCTGGTTTTTCAGATGGAAGCTCAGTAGAAAACATTCCTGAACGAGATGCGGAAGATGTTCAGGCCACTGGGATATATTCCTACAGAAGGTACGCCTGAGTCTGGAAGAAATAACACCACACTGCCAATGGATGGTAGTACTGGGCCGATGGGCCAAGGGCACAATTTACAACCACCACACCAATTTCCATCGTCATCTGTCTATCAAGGAATCTATCCGTACCCACCACCATCGTACGGAATGAATGCACAAGGGCAGAATAACCTAAGCCAAGCGGTGGATAGGTTCTTAAAATTGAAACCCCCTACTTTCACAGGGAAACCAGGGAAACCACTATGGCTTGCACAGTGGGTTGTTGAAATAGAGAAGAACTTCCATTTGATGACTTGTACGGAAGATGAGAATGTGTTGTTTGCTATGCACATGCTTAAGGAAGATGCAAATGCCTGGTGGAATTCTACCCGGTCATACTTAGAGGTAAAGCACACTCAGATCGATTGGACAATATTTAAGGGCGCCTTCTTTGATAAGTACTTTTCGAAGAGCTTCCGTGATCAAATGGAGAAAGAATTCTTGAACCTGCAACAATCCCAGTCGACGGTTGATGCTTACTAGCAAAGATATGAATAGCTGTTCTTCTTCGCTCCGACAAGCATGCAAGAAGAAGAAGCCAAGACCCGTAGGTTTACCATGGGATTGTGAGGAAGTATCTGAGAGCACGTTTTGGGTTTGGAGAAGAAGATATATAATGAGGCTGTGCAGATTGCCAGGGTACTTGAATCCAGCCAGAGAGACAGCTTCTTTGCTCAAAACAGGGGACTGAAGAGGCCTCCTACTGAGACTTCAGGTGGAGGCAATACTAGACCATTCTGCCCATACAGGGCTCAGTCTGCTGCGGTACCTGCAAGGAATACTACTACACCACCACCGTTACAGTTTGCTTGACAGAACCCAAATGTCAAATGTTTTAACTGTCAGCAATTGGATCATTATGCGAAGGCCTGTACTCTACCCAGGAAGCAACTTCCACAGCAAGGAAATGTATTCACAGTCACCACTAAAGAGGCAGCCGCATCACCTGATGTGGTTACTGGTATGATTCTATCCATTCCTATTTGACTTACTGTTTGTTGTGTTTGAGCATGTAGAACTAAGGGATAATTAAATTTCAGGGACTATAAATATAGCTGGTATACCCGCCAGAGTACTCTTTGACTCTAGGGCTACGCGCTCCTTCGTTTCTATTTCTTTTGGGAAGTCAATGGAATTACTTTTCAAGTGTTTGAACCCAAGCTTGATAGTTCACTATCCGTTGGGAGTCAAAGTGGCGTTGAATGAATACTATGAGCCGTGTACAGTTAGTATTGAGGGCTGAAACCTAGAAGCAAATCTGGTTCAACTCGAGATGGCAGACTTTGACATCATCTTGGTAATGGATTGGTTAGGCCATCATTCAGCTAGCTTATTATGTGGTGAAAGGAAACTTGTGCTTAAAGAAGAGAAAGGGAAAGAGTTTAGCTTCACTGGAACCAAGTTACCTAGGAAGCAGAAGTTGATCCTCTCCTCCCTAAAAGCTAAGAGATGCTTAGAGAAGGGAGGAGTGGGGTACTTAGTATCTGTGGTCAACATAACTACTGAGGTGCCAAAGATGGAAGATCTAGATGTGGTACGAGAGTTTCTAGATGTATTTCTAGAAGATCTCCCAAGTCTACCTCCAGACAGGGCTACAGAGTTCGTGATAGACCTTATGCCAGGGTCGGCACCGGTGTCTAAAGCACCGTACAGGATGGCCCCTACCAAATTAAAGGAGTTGAAGACCCAATTATAAGAACTACTAGATAAGGGTTTCATACGAACAAGCATATTGCCATGGGGAGCACCTGTATTGTTTGTTAAGAAGAAGGACGGTAGTGTGCGATTATGTATCGACTACCGAGAGCTGAACAAGTTAACCATCAAGAATCGATATCCTTTGCCTAGGATCGATGATCTGTTTGATCAGTTGCAGGGTGCAAAGGTTTTCTCAAAGATTGATCTTAGATCAGGGTATCACCAATTGAAGATCAGGGCCGCAGATATTCCGAAGACTGCTTTCAGGACAAGGTATGGACATTATGAGTTCCTTGTAATGTCATTCGGGTTGACTAACGCTCTAGCATCGTTCATGGAACTGATAAACCGAGTGCTTCATGACATGTTGGATACTTCGGTCATTGTATTCATTGACGACATATTGGTCTACTCACAAGATAGGGAGACTCATGCAACACATTTGAGAGCAGCCCTACAATGGCTGATAAGAGAGAAGCTTTACGCCAAGTTCAAGAAGTGTGAATTTTGGCTGAAGGAAGTGGCCTTCTTGGGTCACGTAGTATCTGCAGACAGTATCAAGGTAAATCCAAGCAAGATTGCAGCTATAGTAGGATGGGATGCATCGAAATCAGTTGGGGAGATTCGTAGATTCCTTGGATTGGCTGATTACTATAGAAGATTTGTGGAAGACTACTCAAGGATCGCCGTTCCACTTACCAGACTAACCAAGAAAGGGGAAAAGTTCATATGGAAGGATGAGTGTGAGAAGTGCTTTCAGACTTTGAAGTCAAGACTAGCCTTTGCACTTATCCTGACCACCCCAGCACCAGGCTTTCCGTTCACTTTATATACGGATGCCTCAGGGTTGGGTCTTGGATGTGTGTTAATGCAAGGAGAACAGGTGATTGCCTACGCATCAAGACAATTGAAAGAGCATGAGAAGAACTATCCTACGCATGATCTGAAATTAGCAGCAGTTATTCACGCAATCAAGACTTGGAGACACTACTTTTATGGTGAAAAGTTTCAGAATAAATCGGATCACAAGAGCTTAACTTACCTTTTCACTCAGAAGGACCTGAATATGAGACAGAGGAGATGACTAGAATTATTAAAAGATTATGATTGTGACATCTAGTACCATCCGGGTAAGGAAAATGTTGTGGTCGATGCCTTAAGCAGAAAGTGGGCATTGAAGCCTGAGGCAGGACCTAGTACAAATGCTGCATTGTGTGCTGCAGCCTCAAGCTCAATAGAGAATGATGAAGAGTATATATTAGAAACTATAAGAGATCTAGTGGAACAGGGCTTAATTCATAAGTTTACATTGATGTTCGTAGCTTTGAAAATCTCATCGGATCTAATAGATGAGGTCAAAGTAGCAATCCTACAGGATCCACACCTCAAGACTGTGAGTAGCTTAATCCTAAGAAGAAGGAGTTGGGTCTTCAACTCAGATTGTCAGAAGAATAAAACTTTGATGCTAACACATGAGACGATCATAACCCATAGTGACACAAAAAGGTGGAAAACAGAAGAAGAATGAACAAGTAGAAAAAAAAGAAGACGAATGAGACGAAGAAAGAAGAAGAAGAATAAGATGAAGAAGTGCATCAGCGCCCTTCAGAAGTGTGCCAGAGCCCTTCAGAAGTGCGCCAGAGCCCTTCAGAAGTGCGCCAGCGCACTTCTACTTTTTTTTTTGTGGTAAATTTCTTCTTATACATCTTCTTTATTTTTCGTTCTTCTTCAAGAAGATCTGGAGAAGGGTAAAAGCAATCCTGACTTTACCTTGGATTCAGACAAGGTACTCAGGTATCGTGGATGATTATGTATACCTGAGAGTGAGAACTTAAAGATCAGAGATCGAATTATGACAGAAGCTCATTACACCCCATATTCGGTACATCCAGGAAGCACCAAGATGTACCATGATTTAAGAAGATTATATTGGTGGAAGGGTATGAAAGCGGATGTAGTGTGGTTCGTATTCCAATGTCTGAATTACCAGCAAGTTAAAAGTGAAAGGTAGAAACCCGCAGGTTTGCTACAACCACTACCGGAGCCAGCATGGTAGTGGGATTGTATCACAATGGATTTCGTCACTGGCCTACCCTTGACACCAAGGTCAGTGGATGCAGTATGGGTTATAGTCGATCGACTTACTAAGATAGCTCGATTCATCGCTATCAGACCTCAGTATACCATGGAAAAGCTAGCCAAGTTATTTGTGGATAATATAGTCAGACTTCATGGCATCCCAGAAAGTATAGTATCTGACAGAGATCCCCGTTTTACATCAAAGTTCTGGGAAGGATTACAGAAAGCAATGGGAACCAAGTTGAAGTTTAGCACTGCTTTTCATCCTCAGACAGACGGGCAGTCAGAAAGAACTAAATCTTAGAAGATATGCTCAGAGCATGTGCTTTAGATTTCAAAAGAGCTTGGGACGAGAAGCTATCGCTCATCGAGTTTGCTTATAACAACAGTTATCAGGCTACGATTCAGATGGCTCCATATGAGGCACTCTATGGGAAGAAATATCGTACACCTCTGTTATGGGATGAGGTGGGAGAGAGAAGAATTATAGGACCAGAGTTCGTCAAAGAAACTTGTCGAGTGATTGATCAAATCAAGGAAAGAGTGAAGATAGCTCAAGTTCGATAAAAGCACTATGCAGATAACCGACGTCGAGATCTGGAGTTTGCAGTGGGTGATAAAGTATTCTTTAAGATATCACCTGTGTGAGGTCTGAAATGGTTTGGTAAAAAGGGAAAGATATGCCCTAGGTATATGGGACCATACGAGATTTTGACCAGACATGGTAATGTGGCATATCAACTGGCTCTACCACCATCCATGTCAAGCGTTCATGATGTGTTCCATGTTTCCTTACTGAAGAAGTACGTCAGGGATCCATCGCACATCTTGACAGCAGACCCACCAGACTTGACAGAGGACTTGACATTTGAAGTAATACCTGTGATTCTCACAAGCTGCAAGGTACAGCATCTCCGAAGCAAGGATATCCATTATGTAAAAGTACATTGGAAAAGCCAAGATGTAGAAGAAATCACTTGGGAGGAAGAGAACGCGATGCGAAAGGAATGCCCTAACCTTTTTGACGACCAAGGTACGTTCAAATTTCGAGGCTAAAATTTATTTTAAGGGTGGGTGAGTTGTGAAACCTACATGCAAATTTCGGGGACAAAATTTCTTTTAAGGGTAGGGGAGTTGTAAGACCCGCACTCCATGAACCCGGTCTAAACCTTGTTTCATGTCGTAATAGGTCTTCCAATCATCACCGGACCAGACGGGATGAGCGAATAACAACCAGGTATGAAATTGGACCAATCAGACCAATTCAAGTATGAAAAATTAGATACCGATTGATGGTCGACCGGTATGGCATGCGTAGACTTGGATCCTGAAAAGGATCTCTATGGGTCCCACTTTCTAAATTTCAAACCGAAGGACTTTCCTAATGTTAGGAGGCTTCCTAAACCTAATCCTAGCCTATATAAGGACCCTTAAACCTCCTAAAACCTCTTCCATTGATTCTCACAAACCCTAGAGAGGAGAAAGAGGCTGAAGAAGGAGAAGAAGCTAGGAAGGAGAGGGAAGAGCCGTCATTGCCGTTCGATGAAGAACACATTACTGCAAGTCAACGGTAAGTACTTAAACCTTCCTCTACATTAAGTATTCTAGGATGGTTAGTTATAATTGGATCAATACCATGCAAAGCAGGTATTGATCTAAACCCTGTTTGCCGTCAAACCCTAATCTAGTCGGTAAACCCTAGATTCAAGTTCTAGGTTAAAGATCATCGAAACTAGGACTTGAATGGAGTTGGAAACAACTCTAACTCAGTGCTCAGACCTAGAATGAATAGGAAAAACCTTAGGATCAATAGAGGGTGACCGACGGAAGGTGAGAACCAAGAGTATGGTCTTCCGGAGACATACTGGTCGACCATACCGGTCGCACTCTATGCGACCGGTACCTCCCGGGGACTGGTCTGTGGGGACCGATCGACCATACCGGTCGTAGGTTTCCCCCATAGTGCTGTGACCGGTACCTGTGACCGGTCTGCTCTGTGAAGAGTGTTTTTAACCTAGTTGGTTTTCCGACCAACGTAAACCCTAAGAAAACTATTCTAACTAAACCCTAATATCGTGTAAGACCTTGTGACAGTAGGTTTGGACCTTGTGGTGCGAAGCAAGCTATCAAACAAGCGTCAGGTAAGGGAATCAGACCTAAACCCTAATAATTTAATAACAGTAAAACATTGTTAATAAGTATGATTATGTGGACTGATGTTTGTGCATACTCGCATGTCATCCTTTACTTTCAGTTATTATTATTGTTCATGCATACTCGCTATGCTAGGATGTGACTGTTAGGCATGTGATTGTTTTCGTTGGTGTGTGGAATGGAAAGGACTGGAGGTCTGGGATCATTCCTCACACTAACACCTTTTCGTATCGTTCTGTCTTAGCATGCTTGGTGCGGGTAGGGTATCAGGGGGAGGAAGTGGCACTGTGGTCTCCGGCCTGACCACTAGACTCTAGCTCTATCTCTATGCCATAGGGAGCTACACTGGGACAGGACCTACTGTGATGACATATAGGATTGGTTAGTTGCGAGCCCAGTTTGCAAGCCCTCGCCAATAGGAGCTTACGTATTGGTATGGGTAGAGTATCAGGGGAGGTGTTAGCGGTGTTTGATCCGGATGCCTTATCTCTATCTCTATTCCATGATAGGGTGCATGTGGGACGACAGTGGTGTTTGATCCATTGGGCGGCTTCACACACTCGTGTATAGAGGTGCGGTGGCTGCCAATCCTTTCTATAGCACATTGCAAACTTAAACCAGACCATGATGTGAATGTTACTCATGCATATGTTTGTTGCATTATCTGATTGTCTTACTGAGCTAAGTTGTGAGCTCACCCTTGTATACACATTATTTTTAAATGTTGATGCAGGTTATACTGTGGAGGACTGTATGGATGCTCCGGCGTATGGAGGTGTTGTTGCTTTGGAAGTGCAAGCAGGAGAGGACGAGCATGACGCTTCATGCGAGTGCCTTTCTACGTGTACCTGTAGGAGTTGATTTAATTTATTTTAACTATTTTTGGTTGAAGATACAGTTGATGTAAAGATATTTAATTATGTTTCGGTATTTGAACAATTGAATATTTTATTTAAATTTATCAATAGATTACTCAGTTCATTTAATTTAAGACTTCCGCTCTATCTATTATATTCTGATTGTGGTTATGTGCAATGGTTTGTATGAGCGGACACGGTCTTATTGAGATCCTGGTATGAACCATTGGTTCAGTGACGGTTCACTCACACTTCTGGTTCAGTCGGAATTGGGGTGTGACAACTTAGGTACGACCAATTGAACTTTTTAGACTTGTCATACCCCAATTCTGAACCAACCAGAATGGTGTGAGTGAACCGTCATTGAACCAACGGTTCACACCAGGATCTCGAATAGACCGTGTCCTCTCATACAAACCATTGCACATAACCACAATCAGAATATAAATAATACAGCGGAAGTCTTTAAATAGAATGAACTGAGTATCTATTGATAAATTAAATAAAATATCCCATTATTTAAAACAAATCATAAAATATAATATCATTACATCTCTTTAAAAGTCAATCGAAAATAACTGAAACAAATAAAAATCAATCACAGGTACTCGCAAAAAGGGCACTCGAATGAAGTGTCAGGCTCGTCCTCTCCTACCTGTACACCCAGAGCAGCAACATCACCATACGCCGGAGCGTTCACATAATCATCTACCGTGTAACCTGCATCAACATCTAAAAAAAATGTATATACAAAGGGTGAGCTCACAACTTAGCTCAATAAGACAATCAGACAGTTTCATAATATTATGCATGAGTAACAATCATTTTATGCTATGGTCTGGTTTAAGTTTGCAATGTGCTATAGAAAGGTTTGGTGGCCCCCGCACCTCTATACACGAGTGTGTGGCACCTCATGGATCACACCACCATTGGCCCACATGCACCCATCATGGAATAGAGATAGAGCTAAGATAGCCCCGTACCTCCCCTGATGCTCTACCCATACCAGTACCTAAGCCCCAACAGGCCAGGGCTTGCAAACTGGGCTCGCAACTAACCAATCCTATATGTCATCAATGTAGTTCTATCCCAGCACAGTCGTCTACGGCATAGAGATAGAGCTAAGGCATCCCCGTACTTCCCCTGATACCCTATCCGCAACTAACCCACTAGGATAGAACAATACGCAAGTAGACCCTATCCCAATATAACTCCCTACGGATTTTTAGAGATAGAGCTAAAGCATCGTGGACAAGCCAGCGTTGATCTCGGAGACCACAGTGCCACATCACCATGACCAGGCCAGCATCAACATCGGAGACCACCGTACCACGATCTTCCCCTGATGCCCCACCCGCACCAAGCATGTTAAGATAGAATACTACAAAAAGTGCCAGTGTGAGGAATGATCCCAGGCCCATGCCCCACTCCACACACCAACGAAAACAATTACATGCCTAACAATCACATCCTATCATGCATGAACAATAATAATAACTGAAAGTAAAGGGTGGCATGTGAATATGCACAAACATCACATCATATATATTCAGGTGATTAACAATGATTTATTGTCTATTAATTATTAGGTTTAGGTCAGATTCCCTTACCTGACGCTCGTTTGATAGCTTGCTCCACGTCGCAAGATCCAAACGTGCTATTACAAAGCCCTACATAATATTAGGGTTCACTTAGAATAGTTTCTTAGGGTTTACGCTGGTCAAAAAACCAACGAGGTTACAAAATACCCTCACAGAGCTGACCGGTGGCATGTACCGATCACAGCTCTGTGGGGAAAACTGGCGACCGGTATGGTCAGCCGGTCCCCACAGACCAGCCCCGCGGAAGGTACCGGTGGCAACATACCGGTCACACAGGGTGCAACCGGTATGTCTCTGAAAGACCATACTTTGGGTTTTTTGAGTACCGTCGATCAATCTCTATGGATTTCCAGGGTTTCTCCTATCCATTCTAAGTCTGAGCTTTGAGTTAGAGTTATTTCCAACTCATTCAAGTCTAGTTTCGATGAATATCATCTCGGAACTTGAATCTAGGGTTTGACGGCAAAATTTAGGGTTTTAAGGTCCAGTTAGGGTTTTAGATCAATACCTACTTTGCATGGTATTGATCCACCCCTATAACTATCCTAGAGTCATAGGGTAAGAAGAGTGGTTAAAACACTTACCGTTGACTGGCGTAACGCGAGCGTCGTCGAACGGTAATGGCAGTACCTCCTTCTTCTTCCTAGTTCCTTCTCCTTTCCAACCTCCTTCTTTCTCTAGGGTTTGTGAGAGACAATGGAAATGATTTGAGGAGTTTAATGGTGTTTATATAGGCTAGAATTAGGGTTTAGTAACCCTATTAGGATTAGGAAAGTCCAGGTATTAGGGTTTAGGAAAGTGGGACCAGCAAAAATCAATTTTCGGATCTCCGTAGTCAGCTACGCAGAGCTGACCAGTCAACCGGTACCAAGACCGGTATCATCGACCGGTCAGCATAAAATAATGATTATTTGACCGTCTTTGATTCGATTTCATACCTGTTTGTCATCTGCTCGTCCCGTCTGGCCCGGTGATGATCGAAAGACCTGCTACGACATAAAACCAAGTTTTAGACTGGGTTTACGGAGTGCGAGTCTTACAACTCCCCTACCCTTAAAAAAAATTCCGTCCCTAAAATTTGCATGTAGGTCTCACAACTCCCCCACCCTTAAAAGAATTTTTGGCCCCGAAATTTGAACGTACCTTGATCGTCGAAAAGGTTAGGATACTCCTTCCTCATCGCGCTCTCCTCTTCCCAAGTAATTTCTTTGACATTTTGGCTTCTCCAATGCACCTTCACAAAATGGATATCTTGGTTCGAAGTTGCTGTACCTTTCGGCTTGAGCGCATCACAGGCACCACTTCGAATGTTAAGTCTTCAGTCAAGTCTGGGGGGTCTGTTGTCAAGATGTGCGATGAGTCTCTGACATACTTCTTCAACAATGATACATGAAACACATCATGAACACTTGACATAGATGGTGGTAGAGCCAATTGATATGCTACATTACCCCGTCTATCCATATCTCGTATGGTCCCGCATACATACCTGGGGCATAGCTTTCCCTTCTTACCAAACCGTTTCAAACCTCGCACCGGTGATATCTTCAAGAATACTTTGTCACCCACTGCAAACTCCAGATCTCGACGTCGATTATCCGCATAGTGCTTCTGTCGAACTTGAACTGTCATTACTCTTTCTTTGATCTGATCAATCACTCGACAAGTTTCTTCAACAAACTCTGGTCCTACAATTCTTCTTTCTCCCACCTCGTTCCATAACAGAGGTGTTCGACACTTTTTCCCATAGAGTGCTTCATATGGAGCCATCTGAATTGTAGCATGATAGGTGTTGTTATGAGCAAACTCGATAAGTGATAGTTTCTCGTCCCAAGCTCCCTTGAAGTCTAATGCACAAGCTCGGAGCATATCCTCTAAAATTTGAATAGTTCGTTCTGACTGCCCGTCCATCTGAGGGTGAAAAGCTGTACTGAACTTCAACTTTGTTCCCATAGCTTTCTGTAATCTTTCCCAGAACTTTGACGTAAAACGGGGATCTCTATCAGATACTGTACTCTCTGGAACGCCATGAAGTCTGACTATATTATCAACATATAACTTGGCCAGTTTCTCCATGGTATACTGAGGTCTGACCGCAATAAATCGAGCTGTCTTGGTGAGTCGGTCGACTATAACCCAAACTGCATCCACTGACCTTGGTGTAAAAGGTAGGCCAGTGACAAAATCCATAGTAATGCAATCCCATTTCCATGCAGGTTCCGGTAATGGCTGTAGTAAACCTGCAGGTCTCTGCCTTTCTGCTTTAACTTGTTGACAATTCAGACATTGGAACACGAAACGAGCTATATCTGCTTTCATAACCCTCCACCAATATAGTCTTCTTAAATCATGGTACATTTTGGTACTTCCTGGATGTACCGAATATGGAGTGTAATGAGCTTCAGTCATAACTCGATCTCTGATATTGCAGTCTTCACTCTCAGGTATACATAACCGTCCACGATACCTGAGTACCTTGTCTGGATCCAAGGTAAAGTCAGGATTGCTCGTACCCTTCTCTAAGTCTTCTTGTACTGTCTTGAGATGTGGATCCTGTAGGATTGCTATCTTGACTTCATCCACTAGATCCGGTGAGATCTTCAAAGCTGCGAACATCATGGTGAACTTATGAATTAAGCCTTGCTCAACTGGATCTTCTGCAGTCTCTATTATATGTTCTTCATCATTTTCCATTGAACTTGAGGCTGTAGCACACAATGCAGCATTTGTACTTGGCCCGGCCTCAGGTTTCGATGCCCACTTTCTGCTTAAGGCATCAGCCACAGCATTTGCTTTGCCCAGATGGTACTGGATGTCACAATCATAATCATTTAACAATTCCAGCCATCTCCTCTGTCTCATATTCAGATCGTTCTGAGTGAAAAGATAAGTTTAGCTCTTGTGATCTGACTTAATCTGAAACTTCTCACCGTACAAGTAGTGTCTCCAAGTCTTGATGGCATGTATAACTGCTGCTAGCTCCAAATCATGCGTAGGTAGTTCTTCTCATGCTCCTTTAACTGTCTTGATGCATAAGCAATCACCTGTTCTCCTTGCAACAATACACACCCAATACCCAACCCTGAAGCATCCGTATATAAGGTAAACGGTATGCTTGGTTCTGGGATGGTCAAGATAGGTGCAGAGACTAGTCTTAACTTCAAAGTCTGAAAATACTTCTCGCATTCATCTGTCCATATGAATTTCTCCCCCTTCTTGGTCAATCTGATGAGTGGAACAGCGATCCTGGAGTAATCTTCCACGAATCTTCTATAATAACCAGCCAACCCAAGGAAACTACGAATCTCCGCAATAGATTTTGGTGCTTCCCATCCTACTATAGCAGCTATCTTACTTGGATCAACCTTGATACCGTCTTCAGATACTACATGGCCAAAGAAAGCCACTTCCTTCAGCCAAAACTCGCACTTCTTGAACTTAGCATAAAGCTTCTCCTGTCTCAGCCGTTGTAGGGCTGCCCTCAATTGTGTTGTATGAGTCTCCATGTCCTTTGAGTAGACCAATATGTCATCGATGAATACGATGACCGAAGTGTCCAACATATCACGAAACACTCGGTTCATTAGTTCCATGAATGACGCTGGGGCATTGGTTAACCCGAATGACATAACTAGAAACTCGTAATGCCCATATCTTGTCCTGAAAGCAGTCTTCGGAATATCTCCGGCCTTGATCTTCAATTGGTGATACCCCGATCGCAGATCAATCTTCGAGAAGACCTTTGCACCCTGTAACTGATCGAACAAATCATCAATCCTAGGCAAAGGATACCGGTTCTTGATAGTCAATTTGTTTAGTTCACAGTAGTCAATGCATAGCCTTACACTTCCGTCCTTCTTCTTGACAAATAGTACAGGTGCTCCCCAAGGTGATATGCTAGGTCGTATGAAACCCTTATCCAACAATTCTTGTAACTGGGTCTTCAACTCCTTTAACTCGGTAGGGGCCATCCTGTATGGTGCTTTAGACACCGGTGCCGAACCTGGCATAAGGTCTATCACAAATTCTGTAGCCCTGTCTGGTGGTAAACCTAGGAGGTCCTCTGGAAATACATCTGGAAACTCTCGTACCACATCTAGATATTCCATCTTTGACACTTCAGCAGTGATGTCGACTGCAGATACTAGATACCCCACTCCCCCTTTCTCTAAGCATATCTTAGCTTTTAGGGCAGAGAGGATCAGCTTCCACTTCCTAGGTAACTTAGTCCCAGTGAAGCTATACTCCTTTCCCTTTTTGTTTGTAAGCACAAGCTTCCTCTCACCACATAGTAGGATCGCTGAATGATGGCCTAGCTAATCCATTCCCAAGATGACATCAAAGTCTATCATCTCGAGTAGTGCCAAACTTGCTTCTAAGTCTCGGCCTTCAATACAAACTGTACATGGTCCATAATATTCAATCAAAGCCACTTCGAATCCTAGCGGAGAGTGAACTATCAAGCTTGGGTTCAAGTGCTTGATCGATAACTCCATTCGCTTTCCAAAGGAAATAGAAACAAAGGAGTGTGTGGCCCTAGAGTCAAATAGTACTCTGGCAAGTATACCAGCTACATTTACAATTCCTGAAATTTTTATTGTCCCTTAGTTCTACATGCTCACACACATAATGAAATAGTAAGCTAAATAGTAAGGGATAGAGTCATACCAGTAACCACATCAGGTGATGCGGCTGCCTCTTTGGTAGTGACCGCAAATACTTTTCCTTGCTGGGGAGGTTGCTTCCTCGGTACAGTGCAGGTCCTTGCAATATGACCCACTTGCTGACAGTTTAAACATTTAATGTTCGGGTTGCGTCCAGTGAACTGGGGCACAGGTGGTGCTGTATTGTTCCTTACAGGCACTGTAGCGGTCTGAGCCCTGTATGGGCGAAAAGGTCTATTGTTACCGCCACCCGAACTCTCAATAGCGGGTCTCTTCACTCCTCTATTCTGTGCAAAGAAGTTGTCCCTCTGACTGGATTCTATCACTCTCGCAACCTGTACAGCCTCATTATAAATTTTCTTGTCCAGACCCAATATATGCTCTCTGATGCCTCCACGCAGTCCCATGGTGAACCTACGTGTCTTGGTCTCTTCCTCTTGCATACTTGCTGGTGCAAAGAAAAATAACTCCTCGTACCTCTACTGGTAAGCATCCACAGTCGACTGAGACTGCTGTAGATTAAGGAACTCCCTCTCCATCTGATCCCGAAAACTCTTCAGAAAATATTTATCGAAGAAGGCAACCTTGAACGCTTCCCAATCCACCTGTGTATGCTTTGTCTCCAGATATGCCCGTGTAGAATTCCACCAAGCATTCGCATCTTCCTTCAGCATATGTGTGGAAAACAGGACCTTTTCATCCTCTGTACAAGTCATCAGTCGAAAATTCTTCTCCATTTCTGCAACCCACTGTGCTGGCCACAATGGTTTTCCGGTCTTACCTGTAAATGAAGAAGGCTTCAACTTCAGGAATCTATCCACCGCTCGACTCAGATCGTGCTGTCCCTGTGTATTCATTCCGTACCATGGTGGTGGATACGGATAGGCTCCCTAATAAGCAGAAGATGGCAGGAACTGGTGCGGTGTGGTACATTCTGGGCTTGGCCCATCGGCCCTGTACTACCATGCATTGGCTGTGTAGTATTATTCCCTCCAGACTCAGGTGTACCTTCAGTGGGAACAGGACCCGGTGGCCTGAACATCTTCAACATCTCGCTCAGGAATGCTTTCTGCTGAGCTTGCATCTGATAGACCCGGTTTATAACAATGGTCTCAGAATTCCTGTGAGGTGGGCCAGGCAAATTTGTCGGTACCCTTGGAACCTGTTCTTCCTCAACTTCCGGGCTTGGCTCTCTAATATAGCCTGGTTCAACCTGTTCTTCTTCCTCGAGGCGCACCCTAGCCTGGTGACGTTTTCTGCCCCTACGACCGTTTCTGCCCACCATCTCAGACTATTCTGTTTGGATATGAGAAGAAGACATAACACATGAGAATGAGAACAAAAGTAGTGGTGTTAGTCTTGAACAATGTAAGGCGAAACAGTCGAAAAGTAGAATTTAAATCTACAAAAATTTTCAAAATTTTCATGATTTTTCTGGCTGTTTTATAGCTGACCGGTCGCAACATAACAGTCGCTACTCTATAGAAAGTGGTGCGACCGGTATAATCGACCAGTCAAAATTTTCATTCTGACCGAGACATAGCGGTCGCAGCCCCTATGGGGTACCGGTCGACCGGTATGTCGACCGGTATGCCCAGAAAGGCTTTAAAAATCACGAAAAGTGAGAAATTTTCTCACTTTTCCTTTCCTTCTCTTCTCCGGTGGCGATTCTCCTCTGGTTTCTGAGCTTCTATAGTCCGACCGGTCACCCTAGGAGTGGTTTTCTTGTGATTCGGACTCGGCATATCGTCTCCAGGTAAGTATCTTCTCTCCCTCACAAGTTTTTACAAATTCTTCATATCGTCTATACCTAGAATTTTCGATTTTTCTTTGATTGAGAGATTCTAACCGTAGGAACTCTTTTCCTTCGGCTTAGAAAGGGTTTAGGGTCCCCTAAGAGCAAAATCCCTCAACCAATTTGAGGTTCCACCGAGCGGTTTTCATAAAAATCGAATTTTTATACTTTTTAACCTAGGTTTTCGAAATTTTTGAAATTTTCTTGATTTTTCTTAATTTTCCGAAATTTCTTGTTGAATTTGCATGGGATTGGTTTGTTGAAGAGTGCGGGGGTTACGTAAGTCCTCCTCCCCAAGTTTTTGGGTGAGTTCGAGGCTTTTTCCCAATTTACTGTCGTTATGCTACCGAAATTTCAATAATTTCTAACCATTTTCTTCTCGTTTTCTTTTGTTTTGCAGTTTAAATGGCTCCACGACGTGCTCTTGGCAAGCGTCCTCATGGCTCGAGCGTGTGCGCTCCTCAGCCACCAGCTCCACAGCTCGATGAACTGTGGTTTCGTTCTAAGGCGGCACAAGCCCGTTTCCCATGGTTTGATAGCAAGAACATTGAATCTGGATGGCGAGTTAACTTGGAACAGTTGGACAGGTTCGATGTGCAAGCAGATTTTGACAGGCTTGGGTGGGTGCCTGTCATCTCCTACAAAGAGACCACTCGTCCCAACCTGGTTAAGCATTTCTATGCTAACCTGGAGCTGCATGGGAATATCGACGATCCCAATAAGAGTAGGGACTTACGCATCTCCAGTTTTGTCAAGGGTGTCCATATTTCCTTCAACACTCATCAGTTGGCCAACCTACTAGGGGTTCCAAATGATGGAGATCTAGTGTATTTCCCTCCAAAAGTGAAGGACTATCTTAGCGAGGATTTACGTCAAGAGATAGCGGAGAGATACTAAACCCTTGGGCTCCTATGAAGGTTGCTAGTCTGAAGCCCTTGGCTCGGGTTTACAGTCGCATCATCCAGCACAACATTGTGCCTCTGAGCGGCCACTACAGTGAGTTATCTCAGCTCACTCTGTACATCACTTACTGCGTCTGCACAGGGGAGCGGGTCTCTCTCCCTTACCTCATCATCTGAACCATGCATCAGGCGACCCTGGCTAATCAGGCCAGTAATCTTCCATACGGTCATCTCATCACATCCCTTCTGTGCCGCCTAGGAGTGAGCATGAGAGGCGAGGTGGCTGTTGAGGACACCATGACCTCCGACATCGACTGGGATGCCATTCTGAGGATGCAGATGGATAATCTACCTGTTAGCGATGACGAGTTGGAGGCTCGCCCTCGCCCACTCAGGAGGGTAGCAGCCGCAGCAGCAGCAACAACAGCAGCCAATGTGGCATATGCAGCAGAGGCTGAGAGTGATGATGACGATGATAGGGCAGAGGGTGTACCAGCGCCAGCTCCACAGCCTACACCTGCAGCACCACCATCTACATCTACAGCTGGACCGTCTCATCCCCCCCAGACCCGGTGTTGAGCATGTTCACAGAGATCAGGGACACCCAGAGGGTCATCCTAGAGTCTCAGCGAGAGATGGGTCAGGAGTTGGGACGTCTGGCTCGTAGCCTACAGGTGACACAGGACCAGGTACACTGGCTTAGGGTAGCTTACGAGTGAGATTATGACATAGCGGACCCTATTCCTCCTAGGCCCCCTACCCCATGATTGTCCCTTTTATTTTCTTCTCTTTTCACTTTTTATATGACAGGATAACTGTCCGGTTTGTGGACTGTACCCTGTAGCACTATTTCATTTGATACCCACTTTTTTTTTCTGATTAATGAAAGTTTTTATGGTTCACCTAGCTAGTGTATGTGCAAATGTTAAATTCCATATTTAATATAGTATATTATGCTCTTTCTTAGTCCATCTCAAGTATCAACAATGCTTAGGGTGTGTTTGTATTAAGATTTTTAAATTTTCCTAACTCAATTCATCGACTTAGTTAAGTGCAATATGGTTTGTGGACAGAGCCCGAGGGCTCTGATACCAAGTTGTCACACCCCAATTCTGAACCAATCAGAATGGTGTGAGTAAACCGTCATTGAACCAACGGTTCACACCAGGATCTCAAATAGACCGTGTCCTCTCAAACAAACCATTGCACCTAACCACAATCAGAATATAAATAATACAGCGGAAGTCTTTAAATAGAATGAACTGAGTATCTATTGATAAATTAAATAAAATATCCCATTATTCAAAACCAATCATAAAATATAATATCATTACATCTCTTTAAAAGTCAATCGAAAATAACTGAAACAAATAAAAATCAATCACAGGTACACGCAGAAAGGGCACTCGCATGAAGCATCATGCTCGTCCTCTCCTGCCTGTACACCCAGAGCAGCAACATCACCATACACCGGAGCGTTCACATAGTCATCCACCGTGTAACCTGCATCAACATCTAAAAATAATGTATATACAAAGGGTGAACTCACAACTTAGCTCAGTAAGACAATCAGACAGTTTCACAATATTATGCATGAGTAACAATCATTTTATGTTGTGGTCTGGTTTAAGTTTGCAATGTGCTATAGAAAGGTTTGGTGGCCCCCGCACCTCTATACACGAGTGTGTGGCACCTCATGGATCACACCACCATTGGCCCACATGCACCCATCATGGAATAGAGATAGAGCTAAGATATCCCCGTATCTCCCCTGATGCTCTACCCATACCAGTACCTAAGCCCCTACTGGCCAGGGCTTGCAAACCGGGCTCGCAACTAACCAATCCTATATGTCATCAATGTAGGCTCTATCCCAGCACAGCCATCTACGGCATAGAGATAGAGCTAAGGCATCCCCATACCTCCCCTGATACCCTATCCGCAACTAACCCTCTAGGATAGAACAATACGCAGGTAGACCCTATCCCAACATAACTCCCTACGGCATAGAGATAGAGCAAAAGTATCGTGGACAAGCCAGCGTCGACCTCAGAGACCACAATGCCACATCACCATGGCCAGGCCAGCATCAACATCGGAGACCACCGTACCATGATCTTCCCCTGATGCCCCACCCGTACCAAGCATGTTAAGATAGAATACACAAAAAGTGCCAGTGTGAGGAATGATCCCAGCCCATGCCCCACTCCACACACCAACGAAAACAATCACATGCCTAACAATCACATCCTGTCATGCATGAACAATAATAATAACTGAAAGTAAAGGATGGCATGTGAATATGCACAAACATCACATCATATATATTCAGGTGATTAACAAAGATTTACTGTCCATTAATTATTAGGTTTAGGTCAGATTCCCTTACCTGACGCTCGTTTAATAGCGTGCTCCACGTCGCAAGATCCAAACGTGTTATCACAAAGCCCTAGATAATATTAGGGTTCACTTAGAATAGTTTCTTAGGGTTTACGTTGGTCAAAAAACCAACAAGGTGACAAAATACCCTCACAGAGCTGACCGGTGGCATGTATCGGTCGCAGCTCTGTGGGGAAGACTGGCGACCGATATGGTCAGCCGGTCCCCACAGACCAGCCCCACGGAAGGGACCATACTTTGGGTTTTTCGACTACCGTCGATCAATCTCTATGGATTTCCAGGGTTTTTCCTATCCATTCTAAGTCTGAGCTTTGAGTTAGAGTTATCCCCAACTCATTTAAGTCTAGTTTCGATGAATATCATCTCAGAACTTGAATCTAGGGTTTGACGACAAAATTTAGGGTTTTAAGGTCCAGTTAGGGTTTTAGATCAATACCTACTTTGCATGGTATTGATCCACCCCTATAACTATCCTAGAGTCATAGGGTAAGAAGAGTGGTTAAATCACTTACCGTTGACTGGCATAACGCGAGCGTCATCGAACGGTAATGGCAGTACCTCCTTCTCCTTTCCAACCTCCTTCTTTTCTCTAGGGTTTGTGAGAGACAATGGAAAGGATTTGAGGAGGTTTAATGGTGTTTATATAGGCTAGAATTAGGGTTTAGTAACCCTATTAGGATTAGGAAAGTCCAGGTATTAGGGTTTAGGAATGTGGGACCCGCAGAGATCAATTTCTGGATCTCCGTAGTCAGCTGCACAGAGCTGACCGGTTGACCGGTACGAAGACCAGTATCATCGACCAGTCAACATAAAATAATGATTATTTGACCGTCTTTGATCCGATTTCGTACCTGTTTGTCATCCGCTCGTCCCGTCTGGCTCGGTGATGATCGGAAGACCTGCTACGACATAAAATCAAGGTTTAGACCGGGTATACGGAGTGCGGGTCTTACAGGACTGGTCTGTTAAAGTCCTGAGTGGTGATGTGCTCGGGGACTTCGATCTCCACCCATGGGAGGTCCATTTGGTAACTCTTTTCCCAAAACTCCAGTAATGCTTTTGCTTTTGGTCCCCCTCGCCCGTAGGCAGGTTCTGGGGGCATGATCTCATCATAGCAGTGGATCCAAAGGCCCTCCTCGAGGTCTCCTTCAATTATGGTTGAGGATTTGGTTCGTCCTCTATCCTTCTTTTCTGTTTTTCCCGATTGTATCGGGGCAGTTTTGATCATGTATGTAGCCCCTATGGTGGGACCTACTGGGGATGGAGTACTTCCTGCTCCACCATCTTCCATGTTATCATCATCTTTTCGACCTTTGTTCTTCTCGACCTCAGTCTGGCAGTCGTCGGGGATCTTCGAGTCTTCCCTAGGTGGTGTTGGTATTTTGTTATCCACATATTTTTTTGAGCTTGTCATTTCAGATCAACTCCTCGATGGCATCCCGTAGGTGTTGGTACTCGTTAGTTGTGTGCCAATACTCATTGTAGAAGGCCAAAATAGCCTCAAATTTTTGTTCTAAGACTCGGTATTTATCTTGCCTGGCTTTCGAAATGTGGTTTGGGACTTTTCCACTATGAATATTTCTGCTGGAGTCTTCCGGAAGGGGTGATAGTCCTCATATGGTTGGAAGCTTGGGCCTTCTGCCCCAAGGGTCTTTTCCTTATTTTGTTTCTTGGAGGGCTCCACCTTAAAGTTTGGATCCCTCGGCTTTTCTCCTAGCTTTTTTCTAAGGCAAGGAGTGGAGGTTTCTCTGCTGCCTTGTCCTTCTTGGTGGCTAGTTAGCCGCATACTTCTCACACCATGCCTGTAATTCTACTAGCGTAATGGCTGGCTTCTTGGCCAGGGAAAATATCAGGTTTTGATCTCTGATTCCACCTTCAAGGGTGGTCTTGTGGACTGAGTCTTCGAGGCCTCGAACCTGTAAGGATTTGAGGTTGAATCGATCAAGGTAAGCTCGAAGGGTTTCGCCTTCCTCCTGGACACAGTCCCTCAAGTTGTAAGATGTTTTCCTCTGGCTCCGTCGACTTTGGAAACGACTTAGGAAGCTAGGGGTAAGTTCCTCGAAGGAATTTATCATCCTTCATGGTAGGCTATTGTACCAGAGTCGTCATACTCCTTTAAGAGTTGCAGAGAACACCCGACAGATGATCTCCTCCTGGTAAGCATGCACTGCCATCTGCGCCACGTAGGAGTCAAGGTGGTGTTCTGGGTTAGTGGTTCCATTGTAGGCCTCGATGGTCAGCATCGTGAAGCTTTGCAGAAGGCGAGTCCTTATGATGTGCTCAGACAGAGCGCTCTCCGTAGAATACACATGTCAAGGGGGGTTCGATCAACCTTCCTCCATTCTTTGTGGATGAGCCCTCAAGTCTCGAAGCTCTTCTTCCACATTCCCCTCGATTTGGCGAGGGTTAGCCTTGGCTGCGGTCCTCTGTAACCTGGCCCCGTTTAGTCTTGCCTGGACGTCATCTAGCTATGGTTGTGGCCTTAATCGTTTCGAATCTAGAACTCTACTCACACTGCGGTGAACACTTGCGGTCGAGGTGTTGGAGGAGGATGCTTGACTTGTAGCATGTGATCTCCCTAGTACGCCTCCTGCAGTTCTCCTAGATTGACGGTTTATCGATCCTTGAGCCCAAGGTAGTTGTCCCCCTTGGGCATCTCTCTAGGTAGCTCTTACTGGTAGAGGTACTTCCCTGATGTTGCGTGGCTCCTGTCAACCCCGATGCTCGGGAGAGCCTTGGTTCCTTTGCCGTCGCCTCCCACCATGAATAGGCTGGGCATTTGCCGCCATCGACTGATCCAGTAGCCGTTTTGTTAGGAGCTCGAGTTAACAGGCAATGCTATCGAATTGTTCCCTCGTCACGTATTGAGGGGAATCTAGAGGAGAAATTTTTGGCTCTGGGCCGAGGTTGTCGACCGCCTGGATGCGGGCTTCCTTGCTCTAGGGGTGCTCTTTGGAATAGGTACACCCCGTGGAGGGTTAGCCCTTGGAGGAATGTTTCTCCCTGCATTGCTGTTGATGAATGGTTGGTTGTTCATTTTTTTTCAGGATCGGGTTTCAATCTGTGACATTCACTGTGCCAGATATGCAAGCGTCTACATTATATCCCCACAGACGGCGCCAAACTATTGTCGATCCAGACTAAATTGGTCTTTAGCTCACTTATAGTTCCTACAAAAAGGGAGAAGGGTCACCGTAGTAATGGTAGGGTGTAGACACCCTCTAGCCACTCCGATGCCTAAGTCAGTCTGGGGGAGAAACAGTATGGGACAGGTAAGAAAGGTTGTCCCTTTGAATGAAGGGGATTTGGGTAGCTAGCTTGCTCTAAGCTCGAGTGCTAGAAAATGTGACTGTGTCTTTACTTAGGTAGGCTTCCTCTATTTATAGGTTGGGAGTGACCTGGATGTGGGAGCTGGACATGTCTCCTGTTGTGGCGGAATGTCTTCCCTAGAGTGTGATTTACATCCTTTGATTTGGCGATCAAGTGATCTTCTGTTGAGTCATCAGACAGTGGGATCTCCCTCTCAGGGTTCCGTTGACTTTCCCTAGGCGGATATCTGGGGGGAGTCGATCTCTGTATTTATATGAATGGGCCCCACTCGTACGTTACAACACCGTTGGCATGTAGCATGCGGGCCTACATGACGAGGTTCGCTTGGAGAGGTTCTGAGACTACTGCCTTGCAGAGTTGTCGAGGCCTCCGTGTTGGTGAGGTATCGAGGCTTTTATCCCGGCGAGGTTCCGAGGCCCATAGGACCACCAAGCTCTGAAGCCTTCTTGGGCATGAGCCTCCGAGGCTTTCATGATAGCGAGGCTTCGAGGCTCTTCACTATTCTCATTGGTGGTTCCAGTTCATCAGGAATTGTTTTTGTCTTATACATGCAAGTTTACGTATAGGTATGTGGACCTTCCTCCAAGGGCCTAGGCCCTAATATACACATCTCGATACTTGATTGGGAGAGGTATATTCTCCCTTGTCAATTATTATTATTTTCAATTGGTGTGTCAAATGTAGTTAGCGGGTTTCTGAACAAGTTATAAGAAAGGAATGAGCTTGTCCATATATTTGAGACTTGTTATCCTATTTGCTGAAATAAAACCAGTAGCTTTGCTCAAACCAGTGCTTGGAATTCCCACTATCCCACATTTGAGTGATTCTTCCCCAAAAAATACTTCCATTTGCTTCCTCTCTTGTCCTGATCCTCCATTAAGAGTCAGTGAGGTTCCAAATTGTTCCAAGGGATGATGCTAAAATGATCAACCACAACAACTCATCTTCTTCCCCTAGAAAGTAACACAATATTTCCTCCACTTCCCATCTTTTATTGACAACACAGGTGAACTTTCCCCCACTTATGAGAAAGTGATATTTCTGTACTTGGACTTTATGGACAGGAGATCATATTTTGCTTGTCTTTTTCGTAAGTTTTACATATAACTTCAACCGCTTTTCTTTAATGGGTAACGCCAAATGCTCTTCCTAATGGACAAGGTTCCAAAATCTTTTATTACAATATCATATCCAGAAATCTATGCATTTGTAAAGTCTTTGAGTTCATTAGGTCAAACTTCTGTCAAAGAAAATGAAAGTAGTTGGCTATGCTTTCCAGGATAAGTTCAAGGTGAATCCTTTGAGGATCTATTTCATTGTCATTTAACATTAATTCTCTCTTAATATAACAATTATCAATTGCCATTGACGCAAGTCAGATGTGCTCATGTGCTATATTATAATACTCTGATCTTACATGTTAAAATAATCAACTTTAGTCTCTCAAGAGCTGCACCTTCCTTTAATTTTCTCGACTACAGGGCTGGACCTTCACGTGAACTCAAAAATTCGATCGCTAGCTACCCAACTTGTAATTCATTGTAGATACTAGATTGCCTTACATAGTTTTGTCAGAAAAAAAGTGACGGCTGATATATCTAGGTTTATCTAGAGTCTTACGGGCAGAAGTCGCTCCATATTAGATATTTCTAGAAATTCAAAGATAGTTTAGGCTCTTATTCTCATTTTCAATATATTTATCTTTATTGTTGTATTAATTATTGCCTAACCTATAGGCATTGAACCCTAATCAAAATGTAGAAAAGCAAAACCAAATAGAAAGAAACAATGGGACAGTGAAAGGATTAACTTAGTTTGGCAAGATTTTCTGCCTAGGTTCACGATGAAATGAGAACTGTTTTACCATTATTGGAGAATGAGATTATAACCACTTGTTCTCACTCTCATCTCTCAGAGAATTCCCTTAGAATCAATTTATAAGAAACTTCCATAGGTATATTATTGAAATACCCATGTAACCATACAAAAATTTCTCAGGACTGCTGCCTTCGATCCCTCGCATTGTAATCCTTTTTCTAGGGCTGGAAACCCGTAGGCCCTTCGGAATTGGGCGGCAGAGTAGAAAACATCCAACTCCTGACATGACCCAGCTTTAAGATCAAGATACAATGTAACATATATAATTTGGTAGAGACTTTTATTTGGCCTAACCCTATTTAAAAATGGAAGGAGTGAGAAGCTACTTTTCTAAATTCTTCTTTCACTATTTCAAGAAACTGAAGTTGGTGAAGTAGAGAAGGAAATTACAGTTAGGACAATAATAACAAAACTCATAACTGATGAACTTGATATGACACTGAGAGGGGGGGTGAATCAGTGTCTAAAACTTTCTCCTGATTATTTACTACTGCCCAGAGCTGATAGAGATATATTCTTTTACACACACAAGCGTATGCAAATCTACCTCGCTACCACTTAGTGGTCAGGTCTACCAGATTTGCACACCCATCCTGCAAGCCATTCCACGCACTCCAAAATATATAGGAAAATAAAGACAGTCCACAACATAGGATATACGTGGTTCACCAACACAGCGTGTGATGGCTAGTCCACGGAGTAATGCCCAACGGGCTCCGTATTTACTCAACACTCAACTTTTAGTCTCTAACAAGACAAGGATATTAACCCTAGGTTTTCCCAGCATAAAACTGAGAGGGCGCACCAACGCCAAGATTCAGGCTTAACAGCCAGTGTCCAGCACCCACTGAACACACCACACTTAACTCGCACCCACGAGAAGCAAGTCACAATTTTTTAGGCTTATAATTATGCCATACAATTTTTCCCCCACTAGCTAGGTATTTAATAATTTTCACCTACGCTAGCATACAATATATTGAAAACAATAAATAGATAGGGAATTGAAAAACCTTACAACTGCTTTCGATTGACCATCAATATCTCTAAAGCTTCACACTGCCCTCAGGTACTCTCTAACAGTCTTCAATGATGATAGAGATCGATTCACAGAGCACACCTTATCGACAGGCTTCCAATCTCTTCCACACAACCCATAATCACCATGAATGTGAAAATAAAAGCTCTACTGACCTCTCATAGGGATTTAGCACTCCATTGATGCACAGAGAAGAGGTAGTTGGTGATTCATCACTCCCACAGGCACGAAACCCTAGAAAAATCCTTTGTTAAGCTTCAAAACCCTATTTTTGATTTTTCTCAGCACTTTTACGACTCCCAACAGCACCAAGTGTAAAGAGCATCAAAAAATATGGAAACTGCAACTTGAACGGACTGATTTGAAGCTCGGACGAAGAAGTTACGGCAGTTTGAAGTTCGGCCAACCAAAATATTCAAAAAGGAATCTTTCCTTTTATAATCACGCACCCGCGCCGCACCGTAGCCGCGCCGCCGATGCGCTGTCGCGACCTGATTGGCAGATATAGAATCTACAATGAAGACCGCTGGATCTGTCGGTTAATGGCGGGATTTTTCGTCATCCGTCCGATCTGAATAAATTGCGCCTCCGAAGTTCGGAGTCATCGGTGGCCTTTAGATCAGGAACCTTGCACCGCTGTACAGTGAGTGCGCCACACGGAATCATGAGAGCCTCTCCATGCGGTGCGACACAACATATTATGTTGCAACCGGCGAATCACAAGACTCGCGATGGAATCTAGATGGAATCTTCGCATCACACCTTAGCCCGCATTGATCTGAGCCATTCAAAGTGGATCTGAGCATCGTGGCTCAAATCCAACCGCTGATCTTGCATCTTCTCCTCTTTTTATGCCGAAATTGCCCCTATACAACTTGTGAAATGCCGAAATTGCCCCTAAACAACTTGTGAAATGACTTTTTCAAGCAATCCGACAGAAACTGTGATATCTCTCTCATCCGACGTCGGAATTGAGTGATTCAAGTTGCGTTGGAAAGATAACTCGACGCTCTACATATTTCCACTATCGTATTTCCATGAACCTTCTGCGGGACCCACAAAAAATAGGTTCAAATTAAAACTCTGTCAAACCTTGGAATTTGAACCCGAAACTTTGAGTGCATGCATGCCAAGTGCCGTGGGCTGCCGTATTGCCATGTGACCTTGGCACCACACCTGTGGGTCCCACTCACATTTTTTCTCTCTCATTTTTCTCTCTCTTCTGATTCTCTCTCTTCTTTCTCTCTCTTGAATTTCTCTCTTCAATGTCACAACACCAGAAACATGAGAAACATGAACATGATCAGAAAAGCTTCAGGAACACTGTCGCATCATCAGAAACTCGGCCACATCATCAGTGGGGTCTATAGACACTCTCTCTCATCAAAATCAGTGTCAAATCTCATTTAACTCATTCTAAGTCATCTGAAACACATGTAGAACACTGTAGAATACACAAGCGAAGTTGCCACATCTGTGCTATTACACTGATACTCTCTCTCCTGCACTAATACTCTCTCTCCTCATTTTTCTGATTGAATGCTCACAAACACTGTCACATCAATCAAGTTACCAATAATGACAACATAAAGTTCAACAATAACATTATTCCAAGATTAATTAAAGATTCCAATTCAATGATTCTGCACGCTGGATTGATTCCATGAAACTCCTTTTCCGTATCCAAAGAGGGGAGCATGTGTAATGATGTCAAAAGAAGTTAGGTTTGCAACTAGTAGCCCATTATAATTTTTGTCCATTGCTTTGTTTTTTTTCCACATTTTTTTAATAATTACCATATCTGCTACGTCTGATTAGGCCGCAGCTAAGAGAATGTCCAAAGGAAAATCCTCTCTTCGCGACAAATGTCACCATTTGGGAGCCTGGCTTTTGGCGTGCATTCTGTCCTTTTCAATTGCAGCTTCCTGGATTCTCACCCCTCTTCACACAATTATGTAAATCCCAATATCTCAAGGGGTGAACTTCCATCAAACACAATCCACTTGGATTCCCGTAGCCTTCTCTGAAAGATATTTTCTAATTGATATGAAAACTTCATCAGATCCACCTCTCCTAGACCAATATGGAGCACTGTTAGGAAAACCTAGTCAAATTCAGGATTACCACTACGAAGAAATAGCAGAATGTGAACTCCCCTTAATTGATCTTGGAGGTCTGAGGAGTTGTAACGACAATGTAAGGCAGGACTGTGTGGCAACAATTGCAAGGGCATCATCAGAGTGGGGTTTCTTCCAGGTGGTGAACCATGGGATCAGTTCCAAGCTTCTTGGGGAGATGAGAAGAGAGGAAATAAAGGTGTTTGAAACTCCATTTGTAAAGAAAGCTACTTGTGGGCTTTTGAACAACTCATACACATGGGGGAACCCTACTGCTACTTCTTTAAACCATTTCTTTTGGTCTGAGGCCTTCCATATTCCTCTCACTAAGATTTCAGATGAGGCTTGTTTTGGGGAATTCAACACTCTAAGGTATTTTAGTCTAAGTATCCTTCAATTTTTGTTGTTTGATTGATGCTTAAATGTGTTTTAATCATAACAATACGATGTAATCATATTCAGAGATCTAAGATGCTTCTTCTACTGCTCTCCAGGGAAGTGTTACAGAGGTTTGCAGCAGCAACTTCAAGTATTGCTCAGTTGATAGCAGGAGTCCTAGCAGAGAATTTAGGTCAGCCAGAGGAGCTATTTGAAGAAATTTGCAATGAAACTACCTGCTTTCTTCGCTTGAATCACTATCCGAAATGTCCAAAACCAGGGATATTCGGTTTAGCACCTCACACAGACAGTGACTTCCTTACCATTCTTCATCAGGATCAAGTTGGTGGATTGCAACTCATGAAAGATTCCAAATGGGTTGCTGTAAAACCCAATCAAGATGCTCTTCTTGTCAACATTGGTGATCTTTTCCAGGTATAGGGTGTGATGATTCATGAGTAAACACAATTTGCACCTTATGTAATTCTTACCCATGCATATTATTTATAGATGGTCATCATCATTTCTGCTGATTGCAATGCCAAAAGTGGAGTTTCAAATCTTTTCTGTTTGTTTTTTATCAATCCTAAGTCTGCGTGGACGTTAATCCTTCTACATTCTTTTGTTAGTCATTATATTTTTTGCGGGGTTTTAGCACAAAAAAATAAATAAAATAAAATAAAAAAAATCAATCCGTTTTGGCTTATAATCTTCGATTTCACATTATGTATCATAATCTCATTGCTTTTAATGGATGCATGTGTTAAATGTAGGCTTGGAGCAACAATGAATATAAAAGTGTGGAGCACAAGGTAGTGTCTAATGGAAAGGTGGAAAGATACTCTATCGCTTATTTTCTCTGCCCTTCTTATGATTCTTTGATTAAGAGTTGCAGAGAACCTTCCATATATAGAAAGTTTACTTTTGGAGAATACAGAAAACAGGTTCAAGAAGATGTGAAGAAAACTGGCCAAAAAGTGGGCCTTTCAAGATTTATCCTTTAGGTTGGTTACGTTGCACACTGCAGCTAAGTGTGGCTCCCTAAATACCATCGAATTTAGGAAACCATGAAGATAATCTTTGAAGCAAGAAAATCGATTTGACATAAATTGTCCATGAATCAAGCACAGTACATTTGAATAGAGAGTTGGAGGTGTCAAATAGATATGCTTGCTTGTTATCAACTTAGATATATTTTTCCTATAATTTCAAACACCAAACAAATGAGAAATATCTGTATTAGAATTTCATTATATTTTTTGAAAGGTAATGTAAAAGGAGAATACAGTTCTATGTTTTTTTTTGTATGGAAGAATATAGTTCTATATTGTGTATACGACAATGCAACTTGCCAAATATTGTGACCTTAGCTTAGAAGGAGAATATCCACACCTTGTTTTATTTAATTAGCTTCATCATATTTTTGTGTGTGTGTGTGTGAGAGAGAGAGAGAGAGAGAGAGAGAGAGAGAGAGAGAGGGGGGGGGTGGGTGGGTGGCGGGGGGGACAGAACAAGGGGGGGACAAAACCTTGTTCTTTGGAAAATTTATTCTTGCCTCGTGCAGCATTATAGCATTCAAACAAGTAGGAACTAGGTTACATTACAACACAAGGGAAGTTTCTCCCAGTGCAGGTAGCTCTTGCACAACCCAGATGACAGGGAGAAGATAATAAACACGAGCAACCCTTCAACCTCACACTCAAACGACAAGAGGAGAGAGAAAATAGAAAGCCTAAGCTTGGGGTTGTTTTTCTCTCCCCTCTCCTCCTTTTATTGTATAATAGTTTTCCTAATCCTTGTATGTCTTAAGAACGGAAGAGATAAGATCCCATTTGGTCATCCCCTATAGTTGCCTTAATCCTGTAAATTTATTAGATTGCAGAATATTTTTTAATTCATAATAAAAGATATTTATCAATAACTACAACTCATGTATGACAAAAAAAAATACAACTCATGGGATATATAACCTATGACCATGGAATAATTATTGTCATCATTCTAGTCCATTGAAATATCATATGTAAAGAATCTTAACCATTGATAGGATATCCAAACAATTTCAATGGCCTTCGGAAAACAATTATTAGGGAGAGGGATCTACATGCTAGTGATGTGCAATAGAAGTTTGCATGCTAACATATCATTGATTGTTGGATGGGATGGGAGGCATCTCATTCATTCTATTTTGCTGCCTTGTCCATAAAATCAAGCACGCATTTGAAAAAAGACTCGGAGGCGTCAAATAGACGCATGCTTGTTAGGAATTCAGTTATAATTTTTTATAATTTTAAACTGAAAACAAATGAGAAATAGTGTAAGAGAATTTTCACTATATTTTGTACAAGGTAATGTTGAAAGAGAATATATATAGCTCTATGTGGTCTATATGGCAATGCAACCTGATGAACTTGATATGACACTGAGAGGGGGGGGTGAATTAGTGTCTGAAAATTTTTCCTAATTATTTCACTGCTATCCAGAGCTGATGGAGATCTAATTCTTTAAATACATAGAAGTGCATGCAAATCTACCTCGCTACCACTTAGTGGCCAGGTCTACCATATTTGCACACCCACCCTGCAAGCTATTCCACGCACTCCAAAATATACCAGAAAGATAAAACAATAAACACAGGGATATTACGTCGTTCACCAACACAGTGTGTAATGGCTAGTCCACGGAGTAATGCCCAACGGGCTCCGTATTTACTCAACACTCAACTTTTAGTTTTTAACAAGATAAGGATATTAACCCTAGGTTTTCCCAGCATAAAACTGAGAGGGTGTAACAACGCTAAGATTCAGGCTATAATAGCTAGTGTCCAGCACCCACTGAACACACCACGTTTAACTCATACCCACGAGAAGCAAATAACAATTTTTAGGCTTATAAATTATGCCTTACAATTTTTCCCCCACTAGCTAGGTATTCGACAAATTTCACCTACGCTAGCATACAATATATTGAAAGCATAAATAGATCGGGAATTAAAAAATCTCACAAACAATGCTTTCGAATGTCCAACAATATCTCTGAAGCTTTACACTGCTCTCAGGTACCCAACAGCCTCTTACAGGGATTTAACACTCCATTGATGTACAAAGAAGAGGTAGTTGATGATTGATCACTCCTACAGGGCACAAAAACCTTCTGCCTCCCTTTAAAATGCTCTTTTTGATTTTTCACAGCGTTTTTATGACTCCTAATGCCACCCAATGTATAGAGCATCTGAAAATATGGAAACTGCAACTTGAACAGACCGATTTGAAGCTCAGATGAAGGAGTTATGACAGTTTGAAGTTTGGCCAACCACATAATTCCAAATGGAATCTTTTGAAGCTTCACTATGCACCCGTGCCACATAGAATCGTCGCTCGCGCATGCGTTGTCGAGTTTCGATTGGCGCTCAAGAGATCTTTATAAAAGGCAATCGGATAAGCCTTTAAAAGGCGGGAAGATCCGTGAGCCACTGGATCACCACAAGTTGCGTCAGATCCTGTCGGCTTCAATATTGGCCGCAAGATCTGGATCTTGATCGCCGCTGTACCAAAAGTGCGCCACATGGAAACAAGGCGCCGAGTCCGTGAAAGGCGAAGCACATCTTTAAATTGCCTCCATCCAAGGCTCGCGATGGAATCTAGACGGAACCGACGATATACACCTTAGCCCACTTATTTGAGAACTGTTAGATCTGAATCTGACACGCGTGGCTCACTAGATGCCGTCCAAATGGTTTCTTTTTCAATTAAGGATAATTGTCGCGCCATCCTTTAGCTTTCAATAATTGCAAAGTGGCCCCTGGAGTATATGAAAACTATACGTTTCCCTGTGCATACAAACTCACCGAGAACAGGGATTTTTGAGCATTTTCAAGCGATCCGACTAGAATCGCGATATCTCCCTCATCTGAAGTCAGAATTGAGCGATTCCAGTTGTGTTAGGAAGCTAACTCGACGCCCTATGCCTTTTTAATGATGGATCTCCATGAACCTACTATGGGACGCACAAAAAATAGGTCCAAAGTTAAAACTCTATGAAACCTTGGAATTCACTCTATGAAACCTTGGAATTCAAACGCGAAACTTTGCGTGAATGCATGCCAAGTGCCGTGGGCTGCCGTGTTGGCATGTCACCTTGCCACCACACCCATGGGTCTCATAGAATCACTGCCACATCAATAGAAACACTGTTACATCACCAGAAACACTATCAGATCATGCAAACACTCTCTCTCATTAAACTCAGTGTAAAATCACATTCAACTCGATGTAAGTCATCTGAAACACATGTAGAATACTGTAGAATACACATACAAGGTTGCTGCATCTTTGCTACTATACTAACACTCTCTCTCATCATTTCTCTGACTGAATGCTCACAAACACTGTCACATCAGTCAAGTTGCCAACAATGACAACATAAAGTCCAACAATCTCCTTTTTTGGAATTATTGGTAACTCACTTTGCACAGAGGATCTTTCTCCCCCTTTGACAACAAGTATAAAGGGACATGCCACATAGGAGTGCCCACCGCATCTTTCCAATCCTATGGGCCATACCATAAATAGCAACTCAATATCTCATTAACATAGAAACAAATCAAAGAACTCCTCCTAAGTCCAACACAGAGAGCAAAAGAATATTAAATCCACATTACTCAACACAAGAACACCAACATAAAAACACCAAAGGACTCCTCCTGAATCCATAATTGGGAGCAAAAGGATATAACAAACACACACTGCTCCCCCTCACTCCAAGCACCTCACTGCTTGGTGAGCATGGTCATGCAGGAATCTTCAACACTCTTTGTCAGAGTGTATAAGTTTTTAGAGGTTCTCTGTCCTGAAGCCACAGTCTTGCCATTGCCAACTTTTCTGATCTCACATCCCTGATTGTTGAAGATCACTTCATGCCCTCTGTCACAAATCTGACTGATGCTTAGAATGTTGTGCATGAGTCCTGACACATAAAACACATCATAGAGTTTTACCTTTCCATTGTTGATGCTGATAGAACCTTTTCCAGTTACCTTAGCCCCATCATTGTTTCCAAACTTCACTGTACCTCCCTCATACTGCTAAAGCTCCTGAAACATTTTCTTGTCACCTGTCATGTAACTAGAACATCTATTGTTAAGTATCCAAGGAGACAGCTTGTCTTGTGTCTTGAGCGTTGTCTCAAAGCATGCAACATCACTACTCTCTCCTTCTAATAAATCTGCAATGGCATTATCATTATTCTCATTCAAATCTGTACTGATTTTCTTTTTCCACACTTTTCTAACAACTGGTGGAATCTTTTTGTTCATTCTCTGCTTAGCCTTTCTTTGGCCACTCTCCTTTTGCTGTGTCACTTTTTGAGGTCTTCTACTTACCACTCTTTGTCGAGGTAGTGTGAATGGAAAAATGGTTCTACACTCACTTGTAATATGCCCATAGTTATGACAATTGTAGCACTTAATAAAATTTTCTTCAAGGGAAGCAAACTAATTTCTACTTTCAAATCTGATTTCTCTCTTATTGAATTTGTAGGTAGCTATCTTGTGACCATAAGCATTGCATTTATAACAATATCCCTGAAAATAAGGTTTTGGCCTAGAAGGTGCCATGTACCTCATCTGTCTCTGTTGTGCACTAGAATAATTTCTTTCATAGAAGTTACTTTGCTCCACTAGCCTACCTTGCCTTGCATTATTAGTCTGTGGAATAGGAACTTGATTTTCTTCTTGAACATAAACCATAGGAGCCTTGCCCTTTCCACTCTCTTTCACAAAAGAGATGGGACCTTTCCTCTTTGAGTTGGCACTATTAGAAGTCTCTCCCTTATCAAAACCAAGACCAAATTTAACATTGGAAGGTCTTTGAGAATTTATAATGCCATCTAGCTTATTGGTACTAGGGTGCACTAGAGTGTTACTTGGCTCATCAGGTTGAGTTAATTTTTGTCGTCTCTCAAGCTCTTCTTCTTCATACTCAGTCATTTTTTCTTTTAACAGAAGAAATTCGTTCTTAAGCTCTTCAAATTTACTCATCACAGGGGCTTGTATTTGAAGTTGAGCTCTCAAACCTGCATTCTCAGTCATTACTTTAGAGTGGTCTGTAGATACCTGTCTAAGCTGAGTTTTGAGATTGTCAATAATTTTCTTGGACTCTTCATCTTGTACTCTCAATTATTGAATCAACTGTTTTTGCTTTTTAACTTCTTTTGAGACAAATTTGTTGTTCTTCTGTTCCTTGTTAAGTTCCTTCTAGCTGCTAGAAACTCTGCTTCAAAATTTATTTCACCTTCTTCGTCACTTCTTGAGCTTGATTTTTCATTTTCATCTTCTTCAATGCTATTTGAGGTATTCTTTATTTTTGTTCTCTTCCCGTTCTTCAAGAAAAATCATGAACAAAGCCTCACTAGGCTCACCCTTTGAAATATTATCTGAGTCATCATCTGAAGTGTCATTATTCCTCTTGGAAATAAAGCTTTTTCTTTTAGGCTTGTTCTTCTTGAAGCTCTTGGCCTTGTGATTGTCCTTGCTGTTATCTTCATCATCACTATCAAATTTATTATTCTTTGGATATTTTACAGCAAAGTGTCCAACCTTACCACAATTAAAGCACTTGAATGGAAGTTTGTTCTTGTACCTTCCTGTAGCCTTCTTTAATTTTCTAGTAAAGTGAGCTGTGGCATCATCTTCACTTTCTTCCTCATCTGATTTTTTAAAAATCTTCAGCTTCTTCATGGCTTTGAAGGCAACTTGCTTATCAATAGATGTTTTAGGGTCAATTCTCATCTCAAAGGCTGTCAATGCTCCATGTATTTCATCAATAGTAATCTGTTCCAAATCCTTGGTCTCTTCAAGAGCTGATACTTTTGACTCAAATTTAAGAGTAAAAGACTTTAACATTTTTTGACAGACAATATGACCTTTTCGGTCTTCACCAAGTCCTTTTATGGAATTAACCACTTTATTAGCTCTATTCATGTATTGATCAATGGTTTCATCCTCATTCATCTTCAGGTTCTCAACTAACCTCTGAATGTTTGCAGCTTGATAGTCTTGATCTTCTTGTCTCCTTCAAATATATTGATCAGTCTATCCCAAACTTCCTTTGCTATCTTGCAGTCCATGACTTTAGATAATTCACTGTTTGTCAGTCCCCCTTGAATGGCATTGGGAGCCTTTCTATTATTCTTAAAATTTTTCTTGTCTACTGCAGTGGGAGCATTCGTGTCATGAGGAGTGTAGCCATTCTCAATAGAAGCCCATACATCAAATCCAAGATACCCTATGTAGATCTCTATTTTTCTTTTCTAAAATATAAATTATGTCCCATCAAACAATGGGGGCTTGTTAGAACCTTCTCCTGGTGCCATATCTTTATTCTGATCTTCTCAGTTGCTGATTAAGCGGCCACTGAGCCTGTTGTTCTGATACCAATTGATGAACTTGATATGACACTAAGAGGGGGGTAAATCAGTGTCTGAAAATTCTTCCTAATTATTTCACTACTGCCTATAGCTGATGGAGATTTAATTCCTTACACACATATAAGCGCATGCAAATCCACCTCGCTACCACTCAGTTGCCAGGTCTACCAGATTTGCACACCCACCCTGCAAGCCATTCCACGTACTCTAAAATATACCAGAAAGATAAAACAATGAACACAAGGATATTACGTGGTTTACCAACACAGTGTGTGATGGCTAGTCCATGGAGTAATGCCCAACGGGCTCCGTATTTACTCAACACTCAACTTTTAGTCTTTAACAAAATATGGATATTAACCCTAGGTTTTCCCAGCATAAAACTGAGAGGGTGTAACAACGCCACGATTTAGGCTACAATAGCCAGTGGGCAGCACCCACTGAACACACCACGCTTAACTCACACCCATGAGAAGCAAATAACAATTTTATAGGCTTATAATTATGCCTTACAATTTTTTCCCCACTAGCTAGGTATTCAATAACTTTCACCTACGCTAGCATACAATATATTGAAAGCATAAATAGATAGGGAATTGAAAAATATCACAAACAATGCATTTGAATGGCCAACAATATCTCTAAAGCTTTACACTACTCTCAGGTACTCTCCAACAACCTCTCACAGTGATTTAGCACTCCATTGATGTATGGAGAAGAGGTAGTTGGTGATTGATCACTCCTAGAGGGCACAAAAACCTTTTGTCTCCCTTCAAAATGCTCTTTTTGATTTTTCTCAGCATTTTTATGACTCCCAACACCACCCAATATATAGAGCATCTGAAAATATGGAAACTGCAACTTGAACGGACCGATTTGGAGCTCGGATGAAGGAGTTATGACATTTTGAAGTTCGGCCAACCACATAATTCCAAATGGAATCTTTTGAAGATTCACTGTGCACCCGTGCCACATAGAATCGTCACTCGCGCATGCGTTGTCAAGTTTTGATTGGAGCTCAAGGGATCTTTATAAAAAGCCATCGGATAAGCCTTTAAAAGGTGGGAAGATCTGTGCGCCACTGGATCAGCACAAGTTGCATCAGATCCTGTCGGCTTCAATATTGGCCGCAAGATCTGGATCTTGATCGCCGCTGTACCGAAAGTGCGCCACATGGAAACAAGGCGTCGAGTCCGTGAAAGGCGAAGCACCTCTTTAAATTGCCTCCATCTAACTAAAAGGCTCGCGATGGAATCTAGACGGAACTGACGATATACACCTTAGCCCGCCTATTTGGGAATTGTCAGATCTGAATTTGACACGCGTGGCTCACTAGATGCCGTCCAAATGGTTTCTTTTTCAATTAAGGATAATTACCTCACCGTCCTTTAGCTTTTGATAATTGCAAAGAGGCCCCTGGAGTATATGAAAACTATACAGGTTTCCCTGTGCATACAAACTCACCGAGAATAGGGATTTTTGACCATTTTCGAGCGATCCGACGAGAATCGCGATATCTCCCTCATCTTAAGTCAGAATTGAGCGATTCAAGTTGCGTTGGGACGCTAAGTCAACGTCCTATGTCTTTTTAATGATTGATCTCCATGAACCTGCTGTGGGACCCACAAAAAATAGGCCCAATATTAAAACTCTATGAAACCTTGGAATTCATTCTATGAAACCTTGGAATTCGAACCCAAAACTTTGCGTGCATGCATGCCAAGTGCCTTGGGCTGCCGTGTTGGCATATCACCTCGCCACCACATCCGTGGGTCTCACAAAATCACTACCACATCAATAAAAACACTGTTACATCACCAGAAACACTGTCAGATCATGTAGACACTCTCTCTCATCAAACTCAGTGTAAAATCACATTCAACTCGGTGCAAGTCATCTGAAACACATGTAGAACACTGTAGAACACACATACGAGGTTGTCGCATCTTTGCCACTGCACTGGTACTCTCTTTCCTTATTTTTCTGACTGAATGCTCACAAACACTATCACATCAGTCAAGTTGCCAACAATGACAACATAAAGTCCAACACAACCTGCCAAGTATGTATAGTGACCTTGGCTTAGAATGAGAATATCCACTTCTTGTTTTATTTAATTAGCATCATTATATTATTTCTCAAAAGGGGAGGTAATGGAAAAACAGAATATATATTGTTAAAGAAGAAGCACACAGAGAAGACAATAGAGACAATAGTTATTTGTGTGGTAAGGTTTAAAAAAAATTTCCTTAACCACTACTATACTATTATCTTGCTTTTAATTCTTTAATAATGGTACAGTATTTGAAGGTGATGTAGATGAGTTAATTGAGAACTTCCTCTATACATGAAAATGTAAGATCTGTGATTATTTTGATCGCTGTCAAGAATTCATTATGAGGTTAATCTATCAATCCTGGAATCAGCTTATATGGATTCCACATTGGTTGCTAGTAGCTATATTATTGTGCAGCTTTTGAATTCTCTCTCTCTCTCTCTCTCTCTCTCTCTCTCTCTCTCTCTCTCTCTCTCTCTCTTTGTTAGGGGAAAATAAGACAGGAATGCATCTGGTCGTTGATGAGGGATCTATGGAGTTTGCTTAAGATAGCGCGTGAGAGGTAATTATGAACCATAGGATGGATTAATAGATGGAAGATTACTCGAAAGGACATCCTTCCTAGTCTACGTGATCAACTCTTGCCTATATTGTTGACCGATTGAACAGAAAGGCTACTCGACCCCCTAGGAGTAAGGAGGTGAATAATTAATGCTTGCTCATAAATGTTCATTAATGCCGACAACAACCATAAATGGATTGCGGGCGGATGGGACTGCTTTCTCAGCCGAAGATGAGGAATATCTCTATAGAAGATGTTGAATCTGTTCGAAAGGAGAAGGACAATGGTCGATATGGTCGAGAGACAGCTGATGTGGACAATAATAGGCCAAGGATGACATGCACAAATCAAGGAGAAGGGACGTGACATGTACACACCGTTCCTAAGAGGTTGTAGCCACCCTACCCTATTCTGCCCCCAATATCTGGTGATGGAGATGGTGGTAGGTGGAGAGGAAGCTTGCTGGAGAAGTTTCGCCATTGTTCCATAAAAGGACGGATATCATCTGTACAAAGGATCGAGGATTTCTCAGCTGGAGGTACTGTTATTCTACCCAAATTCACTCAGAATATCCTTCTTCTTACCGTTCATCCTTTCCATTGGGAAGGAGAAAGCTTCCTAGAACTCTCATCCCTCAGGAACCCCTCTCTTAAAGGAACTCGAGTATCTCACTTAGAGTTCCATTCTATTTGTCCTAGAAACCTACTGACTTTGGCATGGAGTGGCCTCGGGGTTAAACCCACACACCTTACTGTCTTATTCGTGCTGTAGTTATGTGGCAGCATCTCGATCACTGAGCGGAATCCATCAACAACAGATTAGCACCCATCGTGGGGCCTGATGTGCTTTGCTTCTAAAGAGTTTTCTTTCCTTTCCAATTCTATTCCTAGATCATATAGCAGTTCCTTACTCCATTTCCTTTCCTTACCCATTTTTCATACCCAAAAGCTTACCTTCCAATCTACCTATGGCTCCAGTTAGAAGAATCGAAAGTGTGTACAACCTGCGGGAGACACATTCTAGACGTGTGAATGGGGATATTCCTAGAGATCTATTGGACATCTCGGTAGCTCACGAAGAGAGAGCCCCTAAAATCCATCCTGAAGAAGGGAGAGCGGAGCAGGATCCCTCTCAATATGTTACTAGAGGTTAATTTGACCAACTGGCACAACAACTGGCTACGCTAACATAGTTGCTGCAACAAAGACCCGTGGGTGGGCCATCAGTATCTGCTCCCATTGTGGATATTCCAGAAGTCCCCCAAAGATCTCGACATTTCAGGAGTTTTGCCCCTTGAACAGCCTCATCAAGGTCTATGCAGGCCAACCACTCAATCGATTTACACCCTAGAAGGGGTCGAAGCGACCACTACAGAGAACCAAGCTTTATGTATGCACTTGCGTACAAGCCTACAGAAGTGATTGGGAGCAGTCACAAGTCACCTGCAGCCTCGAGAAGATCATCCATTCACGACAGCTTGGGGACGAGGTATAAAGTTGGGGGTGCAAGCAAGAGGATGTACACTGAACAAGAAGGGGCTTAAGAGGCACAGAGGAGGATCGATGAGGCGAGATATACTAGGGAAGAAGCCCAAGCATAGGTCGATGAGGCAAGGCGTGCCCAAGAAGAAGCCCAGGAGCGAGTCGATGCAGCTAGACAAGAAAGAGCCGCTACAATTCCTCCAGTTGTAGTAGTACCCTGGCAGTTGATGAGAATATAGCCAGGCTAGAACGCTTGGTGAAAGACCTGATGGATCGAGTGCAGCATGTGGAAAGGGGGGGTCGATTCTGAGGCCTTTTAAGACTATGATACTGAAACGGCCCTGATAAACGAGGTCATGAACTACCCGCTCCCCCTTAACTTCATCCTTCCAAATGTCGGATGGTATGACGGTAAGACAGATCCAGAGAGGCTCCTGAAAAACTTCAAGGTGGAGATGGTCATCTACGGCCATCATGATGCCCTTTGTTACCGAACCTTCCCTTCTACACTAAGGGATGCAGGAAGGACTTGGTTCAACAATCTTCCCCCCAAATCTATTGGGACCTTCTGTAAGCTGGGCAGCCTATTCCTCTTCCATTTCCAAGGGAGTCGAACTCAAAAGAAGAACCTATACCATCTGATGGCGATCAAGCAGGGTGAGAAGGAGCCTTTCTGACCTTTTATCACCCATTTTCTAAGGGTAGCCGACGAGACAAAGGAACTGCAGCCTAACGTGGTCATGTCGACCCTGTCAAAGGCCTACCTCGACCCTCAGTTAGTCTTTTCTCTCAACAAGAAGTGTCCCCGAACTCATGTTGGAATCTTCAGCCAATGTAATCGATATGCGTCAGGAGCAAAAGCTGTTGCAAAGCTGCTGAAAAGTGTGAACAATGCCCCTGTTGTTGGGGACAGGAAAAAGAATGAACCATCAGAGAAGGCTCCTAACAAAGGAGAAACAAGTAAGAAATCTAAGCTGGCCACGGAACTGTACCCAGCTCGACCCCCACCAGACTATACACCACTCAACCGCACCATGGTTGAGGTTATGAATATCAAGTGGGGGGATACTCTTCTGGTCCCACCGCCCAAAATGATATCCAAGTCGGAGGAGTGTAACCGTAAACTATACCACCTGTGGCACCTATCCCACCTCCCCTTGCAGTAACCCCAACAAGGAATGAAAAGGTTGACAACTGGCCACTACTGTCACACCCCAATTCTGGACTAACCAGAGTAGTGTGATGAACCGTCAATAAACCAACGGTTCAGCCAGGATCTTGTATAGGTCGTACCCCCCATATCCAACGACACACATATTCCATGGCAACAATCAGAGATAATAAACAAGTAAGCATAAGTCTTTATAATTAATGAACTGAGTATTTAATAGTGATAAAATAAATATTTAATCTAGTTATTTCCAAATAACTCAAGGCATAAAATAAAATAATCAATTACATGTTCAGTAATCAAAATACCTAAACTAATCAAAGACACACTGGTTGCACTTACATGACAGAACATGCGCATCTTCCACAACTTCTACATCCATAGCTGCCATGTGTCCATACTACGGCACATTCACGAAATCTTCTACAGTAGGTCCTACATCATTAACTAAAAATATTTGACGTCGAAATGGTGAGCACACATCACGGCTCAGTGAACAAACAAAACAATACACAAACACATGCATGCATTCAATTCAATATCTTTGGTCTGATTTTTAAGTTTGCAATATGCAATAGAATGGTTTGGCAGCCATCGCACCTCTATACACGAGTGTGTGAATCTGCCCAATGGATCAAACACCATTGCCATTCCACATGCACCCACCATGGAATAGAGATAAAGCTAAAGTATCTGGACCACACACAACCAACACTTCCCCTGATGCCTTACCTATACCAACACGTAAGCCCCTACTGGAGAGGGCTTGCAAATTGGGCTTGCAACTAACCAATCTTAATGCCATCCAATTTATCTAAGGCCTCACCCCAACATCCCTCAATACATCCATAGAGATAGTGTCACACCCCAATTCTACACCATTCAGAACGGTGTGATGAACCGCTAATAAACCAACGGTTCAACCAGGATCTCTAATAGGCGGTATCCATTAAAAATAAAATCATGCACGTCTACAACCATAATCAGAATAAATACACAATAGCGGAAGTCTTATAGTAAATGAACATAGAACTCTAAATGTAATAATCATAATTAAAATATCAAGTTATTGTTGTATCAACTGAGACATAAATAAATAAAATATCAATTACATCCTTTTATAAATTCAGATAAAATTCTAATAGAATACGCATGAGTTGCACTCGCATAAGGTGTCATGCGTATCCTCTAAGTCTTCAGCTTCCATTGTAGCAATACGCGCATACACCGGAGCATTCATATAATCTTCAACTATAGTACCTGCATCATCAACTAAAAATATTCGACGTCGAGAGGGTGAGCACACATCATGGCTCAGTAAGCAAACAAAACAATGCAACAAACATATGCATGCATTCAATTTATATCTTTGGTCTGGTAAATAAGTTTGCAATGTGCTATAGAAAGGATAGGTGGCCAAAGGTCACGTTTATTGATGCCGCACCTTTATACACGAGTATGTGAAGCTGCCCAAAGGTAACGTTTATTGTCGACCCACATGCACCCACCATGGACAATGTACATGCAAAAGTCATATTTATTGTTGTACCTGTTGCCCATACCAACACGTAAGCCCCTACTAGCGAGGGCTCACAAACTGGGCTTGCAACTAACCAATCCTAATGCCAATCAATGTATCCAAGGCCTCACCCCAGCATCCCTCAATACGTCCATAGAGATAGGGCTAAAGCCCCCTGGCAGAGTCAGAGACTACACGATCCGAGACCACTTCCCCTCATACCCTACGATGTAATAGTTCTGCTAAGGTAATGGCGATACGACGATGTCAGTGGACAAGAGTTCAGTTAGAGATAGAGCTAGAGTGCTGAGGCCCCGCCTATGACACCTCCCCCTGATACTCGCTCGCATCAAGCACACCAACCACACACATACATCCACATGCCTATTCCTATCATCATCATCATCATCATGTTATAAGCAATAATTAAATATGCATGAATAGTAATAATAGAAATATTGGATGACATGTTGAATGCACATAACAATCATACACGCATAAAATCAATCATGGCATTGGACTCAAGAGTAAAACAGTTTATTATTAACCAATTAGTTTAGGTCTTGTTTCCTCACCTTTACTTGATCGTAGGTCCTCTTTCAAGCTTTAAGAATCAACTATATATCGATATTATATCACTAGAAGACCTAATTAAGTTGATAGAATTTAATTAGAATTAATTTTGATTTTAAAAAGCATGCTGTTAATTGGGGGTCGATGCCAGGGTCGGAGGTTCCATCGACCCTGGGTGCGACCACCCACAGTCTAGACTTCCCGAACACTGGGGGTCGATTGTTAGGGTCTGGTAGGGTCGATTGGCCTCGACCCCCTGTGTGACCCCCTGTGGGTTTCGTCAAATTTTCATCCTTCAGTCTATTCCTTCATGTTTGGGGTCCTATAGCTTGCTTCTACAATCCATTCCACACATGTTCTATGGTCTAGAACCGTAGTTCATTTACCTATATGGTTTGAAAAAATTTCATCTAACCCCCAAAAACTATGTCAAATTCCACCTACTACCCAATAGTTTCCAGAAAATCTAACCGGCCCCATTTAACTGACAGACTTGACTGAATATGTAAGTGGACAGTCTTGCCCTTTTAATTTAAAACTTTAAAACATTAAAATGAGATAAAATTACTAATTTACCCCTTTCTATTATTTTTTCTTTCTCCAAATTTCTTTTCTTCTCTATTGCAATTCTATTCGGTTCAGATCCCTAATATCATATCTCCATCGTCTCTTCTCTATTGCTATTCGGTGACTCTCCAGTTTTGAAGCTTATCCCGTTGACAACATCCAAAGTTCGGCTTCGGCAACATCTTATCTACTTACTCTCCATTTGCTTCTGCTGGTTCTGTAACTGATTCTGTGAGCCCAAACAGAGTCCCACAGAGTAACAATGAACTAACCTTACTGTCGAGGAATCGACAAAAGTTCTATCGGCTGTCGGCTATCGGCTGAACCCACTCCTTCACTGTGAGGGAATAACTAAAGATTCAATTCATAACTATATAATGTTTGTAGGCAACTGACTGTGGTAATTTCATATTAGGGTTTCATACCTGAAGATTGGGAAAAATATACAAATGGAGGTTCATGCAATCTCTGATAGGGGGCTTTCGATCTTCGTTTGATGTCTCTTTGCCCTAAAATATCTAGAGCTTCCTTCCTACCTCGTACTAGAAGAAAGCAGACTCTGCGGATTTCTTCTCCTTTCTACAGAGAAGTAGAATCCATCGTCGACGAAGATGGTTCACTGTAGTTGTCGCAGCTAACTGCTGGTTAAATAAAGCACAGACTGCTGGTTGTCGTCGCCAACTACAAATGGACAGCACACTGTAGTTAATAAGAGGGTTCCACCGTTGATAGTCGTCGGGGAAGAAAGGTTTTGAAACAGGGTTTTTTCTTTTCTACTTTTACTGTTGAAGAAGAATATTTGGTAAGTAAATGTATTTTCACTTTGGGGGGGCATTATCGTCTTCTACTATAGGGAAAAGGGCAATATTGTCCTAATATTCGCAACTAACGGGACTACACTAACGGGTGGGGTCTATTTGACTAACGGTGAAAATATTTTGGGTGGTAGATGAGACATTTGAAAACCTTTTGGAGAGTAGATGAGACTTTTGAAAATGTTGGGGGTCAGATGGAATTTGACATAGTTTTTGGGGGTTAGATGAAATTTTTTCATATGATTTCCCCCATGGTTTTCCATGAAAACCTAACCATGGATGGATGATTTGGGTTTCTCCTAGATCATTCCCTCTTCACTATCCATTCTAAGGTCTGTAGAATTACATGGAGATAGTACCCATACCTGAGAATTAGGCTTGTCCCTCTGAAGCCTTCTCTTTGATCTTCCTCTCCACTTTCCTTCTCTTATCTTTCTCTTCTCCTTCTCTTCTCTTTCTCTCAATCCAATTAGGGTTCTAAAAGGAGTGAAAGAGGCCTAGGGACGTCCTATTTATAGAGTAGAAACTCCAAAAATAAGTCCCATTGAGATTAGAAAAGAATCCCATTGAAATTTGGAAAGTTTCCAAATCACGGTTTCTGTCGGCACACTGGGGGTCGATGTGGGGGTCGGAGATCCCGTCGACCCTTGGTTCTATAATGTCCGACCCCCGTTAAAAACTTAGGGTCTGACTTTCTATCTTGGGGGGTCCGACCCTACCTAGCTGAGTGTGCGACCCTCCCCCTATTTTTAATGTTTTTGGGTCAGTTTAATACCTGGGATCATGATCTCCCTCACGTACTTGATCCATTTGGCTCGACCATGATGGGTAGACCTGGTTCAAGGTGGTAAGACTGGGTTAGTTTGATACGGGTCTTATAGATAGAGCTAAGAGCTCCTGACAGAGTCAAAGACCACATGGTCAGAGACCACCTCCCCTGATATCCTACGACGTAACAGTTCTACTAAGGTAATGGCGATACGACGATGTTAATGTGAAGCATGGTTTAGGAATTAAACACCATTCCTCACACAACGCACCAATCACACTTGCAAACACATTCCTATTCCTATCATCATCAATCAACATGGTAGTAACATTAAAGTAAATATGCATGAACAGGAATAGCAATGATATTGGATGACATGTGAGATGCACATTACAAGCACCCAAGCATAGAATCATTCATGGCATTTGACGAAATAAAATAAACATAGTTTGTTATTATCCAATTAGTTTAGGTCTTGTTCCCTCACCTATTAACAATACTCAATCTCCTTCTAAGCCTAGTAACTCTCTTTGAATCAATTTAGTAACCTAGAAGTTATATGAATTTAAGTTAGGATTCATGAGTAATATGTTACAGTAGTCAAAAATCAAAACAGATCACTGATAGTGTTTGATTGGTCATATGGCCTCATGTTGATGTCAACCTTAACTCGTACTGTCGATACCCTATGGTTGCACTATATGCGACCACACTTGCAGCCATACGTTTCCTGAATTACTCCCGAATAGCTATGGTCGATACTCTGGTCATCCTATGGTCGACCATAGCTATGATCATACTAGTTTAATGTGGTCTCTTACTTCCAATACGAATTTCCCCTCTTGGCTCGTCAACAGGGTCCTCCCTAATGAACATTCTAAGGCCAAACTTCTTATTTTTACCACATTAATTACTCTAACCCATTCTCTAGGATCCCCTTTTTAGATCTATTCAGAAAATCACATAGTTAAATCCTTACATTGGGTTTGGTATTACAATTTTACATTAGAACTCTTACTCTTGGTGTTCTAAGGCTACAAAGACAAGGTTCATACCTTACTTGTTGCAGAGAGTCTGTAGAACTCCTTCTCTTAGCCTTCTTCTTAGTCTTTTCTCCTTCTCCTTCTCTTCCTTTTCTTCCTCTAGGGTTTGATAATGTTCTAAAAGAGTGAAAAAGGGTTGAGGGACGTTCTTTATATAGAGAGAAACTCTCCATATAGAGTTCTCCAACAACAAGAAAGAGATCCCCCCCTCTTATTTGAAAAGTTTCCAAACTCAAAATCCAATTTGGGGTCATACAGTTGGACGTATGGTCGTAAATCCATCGACCATAGGCTTAAAAACCTCGACCGTACATTTAATTTATCATTTTCTTTTATTTCTCATCGTATGGTCGACTTTACCTAACCAGGTAGTCGACCATACACTTAGTTTTTAGTGTTTTTGAGTGGATTAGTTTAACTGGTCTCGTAGTTTATCTTTACACGGTTGGCCTACTCGATCCAACAATGATGAGAAGACCTAGCACAACACGGTTACACCAGTTAATGCGGGTCTTACAACTTCTCCCCCCTTACATATATTTTATCCTCGAAATTTGTACATACCTTTCGAGTCGAATAAGTGAGGATATTGCTTCTGCATAGCGTTCTCTTCTTCCCATGTGACTTCTTTCACATCTTAGCTTCTCAAAGTAACCTTAACATAATAGATGTCGTGGTTGCGAAGGCATTGAACCTTTTGACTAGTGATTTTAAAAGGTACCACTTCGAACGTCAAGTTTTCAGTCAAATCTAGTGGATCTTTTGTTAACACGTGTGTTGGATCTCTAATGTACTTCTTCAGTTGTGAGATGGAATACATCATGTACACTAGACATTGATGGTGGTAGTGCTAACTGATATGCTACCTTTCCACATCTTGTCAGAATCTCATAAGGTCCAATATATGTGGGACATAGCTTTTCCTTCTGTCCGAACTGTTTTAAACCGTGCATAGGAGATATTTTTTAAATTACCTTATCACCTGTGGTGAATTCAAGGTCTCTGTGTCTATTATCTATTGTCTGCAAATTGCTTCTGGCGGTTCTGAGCTATTTGGACCCTTTCCTTAATGATGTCGATTACTCGACAAGTCTCTTCAACAAATTCGGGTCCAACAATACTCCATTCTTTAACTTTGTTCCAAAATAAAGGAGTTCGACACTTTCTACCATACAGTGCTTCACAGGGCGACATTTGTATTGTAGCTTGATAGCAGTTGTTATAAGTGAACTCGATTAACGGTAACTTCTCATCCCATGATCCTTTAAAATCAATTACACAAGCTCGGAGCATGTCTTCTAAAATCTGAATGGTGCGCTTCGACTATCTATCTGTCTGAGGGGTAGACTTAGTTTATTTTCGAATGACACAGATAGAAAAGAATGGGTGGCCCCAGAGTCAAAGAGTACTCCGGCGGGTATGCCATTAATAGGTACGATACCTGTGATTTTTCTTCTTGAATTATCTACATATTCACACAAGGTAATACAAAATGAAAGGTTGAATCATACCTGTGACCACATCAGGCGATGCGGCAGCATCCTTAGAAGTAACTGCATAAACCTTTCCTTACTGTAGCTGCTTTCTTGGCTTAGGACAATCCCTTGAATAATTCCCTACTTGATCGCAGTTGAAGCATTTGACTCCAGTATTACCCTGCTTCTGTTGAGGTTGGGCTGTCGGAGTAGTCTTGGCTATAGCATTTAAGCCTTGAGTGTGGAAGGGTTTGAATGTCTTTGAGTTTCCTTCGTTGAATGTGTTTCCATTCGGCCTCTTGATACCCCTGTTTTGACCAAAGTAACTCTCCCTTTGGCTCGATTCCAATACTCGAGCAATCTATATAACTTCATTATATATTTTCTTTTTTAGTCCCAATACATGCTCTCGGATGCTTCCCTAAGTCCCATAACGAACCTTCGGGTTTTGGTATCTTCCTCCTGCATGCTAGAGGGAGCAAACGTCTACCGACATTTGTCCTTGATATAGATTCAGAAATTCTTTTTCCATCTAATCCTTGAAACTCCTAGGAAAATACTTTTCGAAGAAGGCTTCTTTGAAGATAGCCCAGGTCAATTGGGTGTGCTTCATCAACAGATAACCCCGAGTGGATTTCCACTAGTGGTGTGCATCTCCTTTCAGCATAAAAGTGGCACATAACATTTTCTCTTCTTCCGTAATAGTCATCATCATAAAATTTTTTTTCCATTTCATCAATCCTGTGAGCTGGCCACAATGGATCTGATGGCTTGCCTGTGAACTCCTTTGGTTTCATTTTCAGAAAATGCTTGATCAGCCTGGTGTAAGCACTCCATTTTTGCCTCCCTCAGCATAAGTGAACCAATATGGCAGGTTTTCGGCCTTTAACCCAAAGATTGGTGATTCTCTAATGAACCCCATAATAGGGTCATAGGCTATTACCTACTTAGATGAATAAGTCATGAAATTATCTTCGAAATGAGACCGGAATCATCAAATTCTGATTTCAAACAAGGAAGATATCACAATTTGAAAGTGCAAGGGCATTTACGTAATTATCATATGATGCATTCATTATCATTCAAACTTCAAATCATCATATCTTGATCATCTGATATCGGAATCAGATGATTCAAAGGCCAATATTCCTTATTTTCAGTCCTCTTTAAAGTGGACGTGAAAAATCCTGGATAAAGGTCACCGGTGGGCCCTATGTAAGCTTTCATGCAAAATTATCGTTAGAACTTCAAAGCTTCATATCTTTGTCGTTCTACGTCGGATTCAGATGATTCTAAGGCCATTATTCTTCATTTGTGATGTTCTACAAAGTGAACGTAAAAAATCTCGAGTAGAAGTCTCTAAAGGGTCCCATGCAAAATTACACATGGAAATGGTCATTTAATCTTCGAAAATTCATATTTTGGTCACCCCATATCCAAATCTGGTACTTTCAGTTTCATTATGTTCCATTTTTAGTACTCTACAAAGTGGATGTAAAGGATTTTCGGTAGAAGTCTCCGAAGGATCCCATGCAGAATGGTCAGCCAAATTATTGATAATTGGCCTGCTTAAACTTCAGAAATTCATAAGTTGGCCATTTTATTTTCAAATGAGGTGATTCAAGTTCCAATATTCCTCATTTTTAATGTTCTACGAAGTGAACACAAAAAATTTTGAATAGATGCTATCGAAAAATTTCATATGGAAGGATGACAGAAATGGACTATGAAATGTCAACCTTGGTCCAAACCAGCTTAATCCAGCTTAGTCTAACTTAGCCCGGTCTAGCTCAGACCAATCCAGACCAAGTTATGTCAGTCTATATGCATGCATTTCTTTTATATGTATATAACGTATAATATATTATTGTATATAATATAAATATATATTATGGATATATTATATGTATTAATACATTTGTATATATATATATATATATATATATATATATATATATATATATATATATATATATATATATATATATATATATATATATATATATATATATATATATATATATATATATATATATATATAAAAGAAGGAAAGAGGAAGGAAAGAAAAAAGAAAAAAAAGAAAGAGAAATAAAATATCTTTCACGTTTTCTAGAAAGAGAGAAGGAATTTTCTAGAAAGAAAACGTGAAAGAGAGAGGGAGAAAGAAAAAAAAAAGGAAGGAAAGGAAGGAAGAAGAAAAGGAAAGAAAAAAAAAAGGAAAGAGAGAAGGAATTTTTCTAGAAGAAGGAAAGAGAGAAAGGAAAGAGAAAAGGGATTTTCTAAAAGAAGAAGGAGAGAAAGGAAAGAAAGGAAGGAGAAAAAAGTGGGAAAGAGAGAAGAAAGAAAAAAAATGGAAAGAAAGGATTTTCTAGAAGAAAAAGAAGAAAAGAAAGGAAGAAAGAAGAAGGAAAGAAAAGGAGTGGATTTTCTAGAACAAGGAGAGAAAAATGTGTGGAAGAGAGAGGGAGAACAGAAAAGGGAAGGAAGAGAAGAAAGGAAAGAAGAAAAAAAGGAAAAAAAAAGAGATTTTCAAGAAAAAGAAGAAAAGGAAAGAAGGATCTTTTAGAAGAAGAGAGAAAAAGCATAAATAGGCCAAGAGAAGAGTGGAGGGGATCTAAAAAGAGAGAATCGGGAGAGAGAGGGAGGAGAAAAAGAGAGTGAGAAAAAAAAATCAGAAAGGGGCGTTGAGAAGAAGAGGTAGAAATCAGAAGGAGGGGGGAGAGATATGAGAGAGAATCGAGAGAGAGAGAGAGAGAGAGAGAGAAGGCGTTGAGAAGAAGAGGAAGAAATCGGAAAGAGAGGCGGCAACGAGAAGAAGAAGAAGGAGAAGGTAGCCGCTGGAGGTGGCTCTGCGATTCAGGTAAGCCGCTGCCCCCATCTTCTTTTACTCCTCTTGCACGATCACCGATCCACCTTGAACCCAACCTCCATCTCCTACTGAACCAGCCACCTGCTTCATGATGTCCTGACCTGCAAACTCCATATCACCGCAACACCTCAATCCACTTCTTGCTGCAAACCTAATCAACCCAGTTAAAACCTGCAGCCTACATGAACCACATCTGTCCACACCTGCAGGCCACCTATAAACTACCTGTAATATCACTACCGAACCTGCATCTTACACCAGATCAATCCACTGCCACATCTTATCATCTCCTAATCTGATTCCCTCAATCCCCTTGCATCACCCCATTTGTCCAGCCATGTAAACCCTCCTCCCTGATCAACACCTACAACCAACCAAGCACCCACTTGGCCATCTATTTCCCTAACCCAACATACAGAACTCAATCTACACTTGCAACGTGATCTTAAAAAAATCAGCAATTCCCATGCTCGAAATCTCATTGCACCATCATACCTACTGCTATCCTCAGTCCCAAATCTGATTCGAAAGTCATCTTCATCAACATGATCTGCCCCATTAAGTCTCAGCCATTGCATGTCATCTTGTTTTAATATGCTAAATTTTTATGAATTGATCGTATCCTTGGAATTTTGATAAAATTGATTGATCCCATCATATATGGAATTTTGTGGAAATATGAAATTGATCCGATTGTGTTAATATGATGAAATTGATCAGATTGTGAAAATATGATGAAATTGATTCGATTGTGGAAATGTAATGAAATTGATCCAATTGTGAAAATTGAAAGAAATTGATCCGATCGTATGCTTGGAATGATATGATTGAAATTGGACCATTGATCTTGGATGATATGATTAAAATTGAACCATTGATCTTGGAATTTTGATAAAATTGGATTATTGATCTTAGAATGTTAAGTTGATCTGTTGATCATTAATTTACCTTGATTTGAGTAAGCTGAATGGTTAGATTACGTAATTTGAGTAATCTACACCGTTGGATTGTCATCAAAAGTGATTTAAATGGATATGAATGGTTAGATTATCATGATAGACAATCTGAACCATTAGATCTTGATCTTGAATGTCTTAAAGGAATCTGAACCGTTAGATTTCCATCATATTGTGTTTTAGAAGAATTTGAGCCATTAGATTGACATCATGAGTGATATGAATGAATCCGGACCATCGGATTGTCTTGATGATTGATGTAAATGAATCCGAACGGTTGGATTATGATTTTGAGATATTTGAACCGTCGGATCTTGATTATGTGTGAGCTAAACTTGATGTGATATCTGAGCCACTGATCTTGGCTGTTTTGATGATACCTGAGGTGTTGATCTTAATGATAATGTTTTAAAGAGGTCTGACCATTAGATTGAGGATCTGATCTGATTGATACATTATTGAAGAGATAAAAGATATATAACCATTGATTAAGGATCTCATCTTAAGATATTGAGAGATTCACATTAGATCCCAACCATAGATCTAAAGAATCTCATCTGAGACATATTGAGACATAATTTGATTGGAAATAATACATGAGATGCCATTTTATTTGTCTGCTATATTTTGATGAATGCTCTCACATGCTTGCTGCTATAATGATTTACATGCTTTGTTTGGATTGCTCACCTACCATGTTAAGTCTTACTATGCTTTGAAATAGCATATAGGATCTTACCCTTTTTGGATAATTCATGCTATATTTGCATTCTATGATTGGTACTTACCATATTGATATATAGATGCATATTAGATCTTGCCATATTAGGTCTTGACATGCTTAGAAGATAGCATACTAGATCATGTCATATAGGCTCTTGCCTTATTTACAATACATGCCATATTTAAGAGATTTCTAACAATCTTACTACATGCAAATTTCTTGCCATAAATGTTTTATATGCCATATTTAGATAAATAATTTATTTTTGGCAATAATTTAATTTATGCAACACCCTAATCGAACTGCCATATCTGTACACCTAGCAAACATATTAGGCGTGGGGACGTGCATTTAGGCACCGACATTCTTGGGAAGGGCATAGTGAAAAATAATAAAAAATCTTAATAAAGAAAGAGAATGCTTTGCCAAACCCTCCAAAATTAGAACTTAGGATGAAAAGGGTAATTTAAGACGATTCTGACAATCAATAAACCCTAAACCTAGAATAGGTTCTAAATCCTAAACCTAGAGCAGGTACCCATATTTTGACCCAAATAGGGTTTTCCAGTCCGAACTACGTGGATTTTGATTCCCAGGGCAAACCCTAGGATACGTAGGCCATTTGGGAGAATCCCAAATTCGGATCCACACCTTAGTCCACTTGGACTATCCATAGATCCACTAGGATATCCACCCATCAGCCTGAACTACCCGGATTCTGATTCCTAGGGCAAACCCTGGGATACGTAAACTATTTGGGAGAAACCCAAATTCAGATCCACACCTTAGTCCACTCGAACTACCCATAGATCCACTAGGATATTCACCCCCATTTCGACCCAGAGCCTGAACTACGTGGATTATGAGTCCTAGGTCAAACCTTAGGATACGTAGGCTATGTGGGAGAAACCCAAATTTGGATCCACACCTTAGTCCACTCGGACTATCCATAGATCCACTTGGATATCCACCCATCATTTCGAACTACGCAGATTCTGATTCCTAGGGCAAACCCTTGGATACATAGGCCATTTGGGAGAATCTCAAATTTGGATCCACACCTTAGTCCACTCGGACTATCCATAGATCCACTAGGATATCCATCCATATTTTGACCCAAATAGGGTCATCCATATTTTAACCCAAATAGGGTTATCCACATTCCAACCCAGAAAGGGTTATCCACATTTTGACCCAAATAGGGTTATCCATATTTTGACCCAGAAAGGGTTATCCATTCTTAGATCCACTAGGACTATTTATCAGTCCACATGGACTATCCAGATCCTAACCCATAGGATTTCTCAGCCTTTCAAGCATAAACTTCAACTTGAATAATGAACTTAATCATGTACAAGCATAAATCACAGCCATAAACTTTAATCACACCTGAACTACGATGGTGAATCTGATTTTCAGAATAATTCCGTGATACGTAGGCAATCTGATGGATACAAAATTGGTTCAATGATATCAAACCACTTGGTTTGGTTCGGTTTAACAGATAGAGTCTAGCATAGGAAAGGTATAGGAGACCGATCTCGATCGGGCGGTTTGGGTGCTTAACCCCTTCCCATAACCGTAACCTGACGCTTACCCAATCTCTGATGGACCAAAAATCCAATCTAAAGGTCATGAGTCAATGGAAGTCTTACCTTAGGGTGAGATTTCACATTTCTAAGGTCCTAGACCTTAATCTAGGTGGTGACTTCCAAGATTACGATATTTGTCCTCAGACCTGGAGTGGCCAAACTGATTTTGTGCATATGCTCCATACATGGGTGGTTGGTACTGATAATTATCTTGGATATATCCACCTTGTGGTGCTTCAGGATTCTGCACTTGGGTTTGTACAACTGGTGTTTAAGGTGCTTGGGGTATCGTGTTGTTCATAGCTGATGCTTGGGGCATAGTATTGCTACCCCCTGGTACGATACTAGCTTGCCCTATAGGTATCGATGTTGTGTTTGCAAGGGGGGAAACAATTCCCATAGCAGCTTGCATGTTCACTTGCATTTGATGTATCTACTACACTTGCTATGCCAAATTCATCACTACAGTGGCCAAATCTATTGGTGGTGCTGGTAAGTTAGTTAGGTTGGCCTGGGTGTGAACATCCTAAGGCACATCATTTTGATTCCCAATATTTCTTTCTTGTCCTTCTTGACCTTCATTGTCATTGATCTCCGTAGGTGGTGGAGGTGGGTTTGCATTCTGTCTCCTTCTGGTTAATCTACGCCCAGCCATTTAAATTTTTATGTGCAATAGTATTGGGAATGCTATACATGTGAGACAAGATAGAATGATAATATTTTGTTACTCTCACAATAGAAGGAGAGAGAAGAAAACAAAATTATGATGCAATAGGTCTAACAGAGTATATAAAAAAAAAAAACAGACAACAGTCAATCGTATGGTTGATGTCGAACGATCGCATGTAACGCGACCATAGGTTTGACCATACGAACCCTGGCAACTTCCCGAGAACCTATGGTCGATCGTACGGTCGATGGTATGGTCGACTGTTTTGGTCGAATTGTGCGACCGTACGATTCAACAATCAGGTTTTTAAACCTATTTCAAGACTTTTCACTCTCATTCTCTCTTTTCCTCCTACAGTCTCAACTCAACTTGCCACCTCTAGGTTGCTACAGTGTCAACTGCACAACTTTGGTGATTTCTCCATCGATCGACAATCTTTATCCCATTCCTTAAGGTATGTTCTCTACCCTTTTCTCTTCTTTTCCATTGTCATACTTAGGTTTTCGTCATATATAGAGTTTTCTTCAAATTAATAACTTCTGGACCAAAAAAATTTGATTTTTATTGGTGGTCCTTGCTATTGGCTACCCAACGGATAAAAGCCCTCAAGAAAATTCGAGTTCTATCGGTTGGTTTGGTAAAAATTTTGAAAATTTCAATTTTGACCTAGAATTTGGGGGTTTTTCCCAAGTTTCAAAATTTCTTCAAATTCATTCTACTTAGTTGAAATTTTCCATTAAATGAGCTTTGCAGGATGGTTTGTGACCTATGTAAGTCCTCCTCCCTAAGTGATTGGGTGAAAAATGAAGCTTTTTCCCATTCTACATCGTTATGCTGTCCAAAATTTCAAAATTTTCTAACTTGTTTTCTTATTCTCTGTTCTCGCAGTTATCATGATTCGCACCAAGGTTCCCCGAGTCCATGACCCTAATCGCTTCAGGTCCATCAAAGCGGAGGTACAATATCCATGGTTTCATTGAAAAAAGGTGAAAGGGGGTCGGCATGTTAATTTAGCCCATTTAACCCTATTTGATATGGAGAGGCATTTGGGGATATGAGCTGGCTTCACATGATCCTGTATAAGGGTTGCACCCATCCAGATTTGGTAAAGCAGTTCTACTGCAACCTATAGGTAGAGGGTGATCCAAAGAATATAGAGAATGGGAGGGAGCTTCGGATCACTAGTTGGGTAAAAGGGGTTCCTATCTCCTTCAATACCCAACAGCTGGTGGATCTTCTGGGTATCTCAAGTGCCGGTCCCTTAGTCTATTGTGCTCCTAAGGAACCCAAGTTCCTATCCACTATTATGCGCCCAGAGGTATGCATTCAAATTCTTTGGGACGACCGCTAGGACATGAAGCAGTCAACCTGCGTCCTGAGCTCTAGGTATACTGTAAGACCATTCAGCATAATCTGATTCCTCAGGGTGGACATTACGAGATGGTCTCCCAGTTGACTCAGTACTTACTATACTGCGTCTGCACTAGCCAGCTTGTCTGTCTTCCTTACATTATCATCTGAACTATGCATAGAGCCATGTTGCCTACTTCGAGAGGTAACTTGCCCTATGGACGGTTAATCTCCACTCTGCTTTCTCACCTACAGGTGAACTTGGAGGATGAGAGGATCTATGAAGACACCTTCTCAGCTGACCTTGATTGGGAGGCCATCTGCAGGATGGGGATGAAAGAGATACAGGTCAGTGATGATGAGAGGAATGCCATGAGACGTTCTCTTACTGGAGTGGTGGCAGCGGTGGCAGCAGTAGAGGCAAACAAGAGTGATGATAAGGAGGATGATGATTGGATGTACATGGATGGGGATGCCATACCTCCACCACCACCATAGTATTCTATAGGAGCTGATCCTTTTCGGACTTCTCACTCAGTTGGACCTTCACGTCCTCCATCAAATGGCATGATGGCGTTATTGCGTGAGATTCGGGATGCCCAGCGTGCTACGGATTAGAGGGTAGGAGATATGCTAGATGCTCAGCGTTCCACAGACTAGTGGGTAGCATATCTGGTGGCTAGTCTCCGAGCTACCCAGACTCAGGTAGCCTAGCTCACGAGAGTATATGCGGAAGACTATGATCAAGACCGTGAGGCACCTCCTCTACCTACACCCCAGCTCCATGATTACTCTTTTATTTTTCTCCCTTTTATATCAGAGTAACTGTCAGGATTGTGGACGGTACTTTGGTTCGGATATACGTTCTTTTCATTTTCATTTGGCATATATATATATATATATATATATATATATATATATATATATATATATATATATATATATATATATATATATATATATTTTTTTGTTTCTCATTTACTTATGTGCATTATTTTCTCTCTTAGTTTATGTCTCAAACAACAAGATGCTTATATGTGATTATACAGTTTAATCCACTCCGAGAAGTAGTTAGGTCAATGGGTAAAAAGCACAATCCTCGTCACCCCAATACTCCGGAGTAGTGTAATGAACCGCCAATAAATCAACAACCGAATCCTCGTATAGGTCGTACCATCATATCAAACCACACACACATTCTACGGTAACAATCAGAGATAATAAACAAGTAAGCAAAAGTCTTTATAAATAATGAACTGAGTATCTAACAGTGATAAAAAGAAATATTTAATCCAGTTATTTCCAAATAACTCAAGACATAAAATAAAATAATTAATTACATGTCCGGTAATCAAAATAGCTAAAGTAATCAAAGACACACTGGTTGCACTAGCATGACAGATCATGCGCATCTTCTACAGTTTCTACATCCATAGCCACCATGTGTCCATACGACGATGCATTCACGAAATCTTCTATAGTAGGTCTTGCATCATCAATTAAAAATATTCGATGTCTAAAGGGTGAGCACACATCACGACTCATTGAGTAAACAAAACAATACACAAGCAAATGCATGCATTTAATTCAATATCTTTGGTCTGATTTTTAAGTTTGTAATATGCTACAGAAAGGTTTGGCGGCCACCGTACCTCTATACACGAGTGTGTGAATCCGTTCAATGGATCAAACACCATTGCCATTCCACATGCACCCACCATGGAATAGAGATAGAGCTAAAGTGTCTGGATCACACACCATCAACACTTTCCTTGATGCCCTACCCATACCAATACGTAAGCCCCTATTGGCTAGTGCTTACAAACTGGGCTTGTAACTAACCAATCCTAATGCCATCCAATATATCCAAGGTCTCACCCCAGCATCCCTCAATACGTCCATAGAGATAGAGCTAAGGCCTCTTGGTAGAGTCAAAGACCCCTCGGTCCGAGACCACCTCCCCTGATGTCCTACAATGTAATAGTTCTGCTAAGGTAATGGCAATATGAAGATGTCAATGTGAAGCATGATTTAGGGATCAAACACCCTTCCCCACACAACGCACCAATCACACTCACAAACACATGCCTATTCCTATCATCATCAAACAACATGGTAGTAACATTAAAGTAAATATGCATGAACAAGAATAGCAATAATATTGGATGACATGTGAGATGCACATTACAAGCACACAAGCATAGAATCATTCATGGCATTGGACGAAATAAAATAAACATAGTTTGTTATTATCCAATTAGTTTAGGTCTTGTTCCCTCATTTTTTAACAATATTCGATCTCCTTTTAAGCCTTGTAACTCTCTTTGAATCAATTTAGTAACCTAGAAGTTATATGAATTTAAGTTAGGATTCATGTGTAATATGTTGCAATAGTCAAAAATCAAAACAGATCACTGATAGGTTTTTGATTGGTCCTATGGTCTCATGCTAATGTTGACCTTACCTCGTATGGTCAATACCCTACGGTCGTACTATATGGGACCACACATGTGACCATACGTTTCCTAAATTCCTCCCGAATAGTTATGGTCGAGACTCTGGTCATCCTATGGTCGACTGTAGCTGCGACCATACGAGTTTAATGTGGTTTCTTACTTCTAATATGAATTCCTCCTCTTGGCTCATCAACGGGGTCCTCCCTAGTGAACATTTTAAGGCCAAAATTCTGAGTTTTACCACATTAATTATTCTAACCCATTCTCCAGGATCCCCTTTTTAGATTTGCTCAGAAAATCCCATAATTAAATCCTTACATTGGATTGGTATTACAATTTTACATTAGAACTCTTACTCTTGGTGTTGTAAGGCTATAGAGAGAAGGTTCATACCTTACTTGTTGCAGAGAGTCTGTAGAACTCCTTCTCTCAGCCTTCTTCTTAGTCTTCTCTCATTCTCCTTCTCTTCCTTCTCTTCCTCTTAGGTTTGATAATGTTTTAAAAGAGTGAAAAAGGCTTGAGGGACGTCCTTTATATAAAGAGAAACTCTCCATATAGAGTTCTCCAACAATAGGAAAGAGATCCCCCCTCTTATTTGAAAAGTTTCCAAACTCAAAATCCAATTTGGGGTCATACAGTCTCAAAATCCGTTGACCATACGCTTGAAAACCTTGACCGTACGTTTAATTTATCTTTGGTCTTTATTTCTCATCGTATAGTCAACCATACCTACCCAGGTAGTTGACCATACACTTAGTTTTTAGTGTTTTTGAGTGGATTAGTTAACCTGGTCTCATGGTCTATCTTCATACGGTTGGCCCACTTGATCCAGCAATGATGGAAAAACTTAGCACCACACGGTTAGATCGATTAGTGGAGTGCGGATCTTACAACTACCACCACCGAGATCACCGCAGAGGGGATTTATGGGACAGATCAATTTGTGCCCATGGGACGACCCAAAGATGATTAGGGTACGAGATGTTGGCGGATTAAGGATGGTTCGAGAAAGGATTCCACCCAGAAAGCTGCTGGGCAAGGTAGGGCCAGAGCAATACTTGGGCCTAAGTGATGACGAATATGTCAACTTCGGCAATCCAGAGTACATGACCATCAAAGTGTGGCTAGAGCACATGCGCTGAGAGGTGCTGCCTATCATGGTTGAACCAGTCGATGAAGAATTGACTAAAGGAAAGAAAGTCAGAGGTAGAGGTGAAGATGGGGGAATCTTCCTCCAAGAAATTCAGGTACAAGGGATATATTTATTTTGGTGATGATGACTTAATTGATGTGGTCACTCCTCACGAGGATCCACTGGTAATAAAGATGGCAATTGGAGAGGAGTGGGAGGTGAGTCAAATTCTGGTTGACACTGGTAGTTCATGTGAGATTCTCTACTACGACACCTTCCAAAGGCTCGGATACAAGGATGAACAACTGAGGCCTATCAAGTACTCACTTGTTGGTCTCAATGGTGAAGGGGTGCACGTGAAGGGGGCAATCCAGTTAGACACTTGCCTAGGGGTCTACCCAACCCAAGTATGCATCAACTTGAAGTACATAGTGGTGGAGACCCTATCCAACCATAAACCCATTCTTGGTGGATCCAGGCTCAATAGGCTGCGGGCCTACTTGTCAACATATTATCTGTTGATGAAGTTCTCTATTGAGTGGGGGATCGGGTACTGCAAGGCTGATCAGTTAATGTCGAAGAGAGGTTATGCATCTACCTTGTTCGCCCTTGAAGAAGATCAACTTGTGCAAGTGATCCAGCTAAACGAGTATCGTGATGATTTCCCCCTGGAGCGGACCACACCCATGGAGGAACTTATTCCAGTTCCCTTCTCTGACGATCACCCCGAGAAAATCTTCATGATTGGTTCGACCCTTCTAGAAGAACAGAAGAAAGAGTTAATCGAGTTCCTGAAGGCGAATGCTGATGTATTTGCTTGGACTCCAAAAGATATGCTGGGCATCCCTCGATCGACCATGGAGCACCACCTGAAGGTAGACCCTCACTACTGACCCATCCGTTAGAAGAAAAGAGCCGTTAAACACAGAGAAACAAGTAATCATCGATCGTGAGTTCGAGAAGCTGCTGAAGGCCGGATTTATCCAGGAAGTGTACTACCCAAACTGGTTGGCCAACTTTGTACTTATCCCTAACTCTAATGATTGTTGGCATGTCTGTACTGATTTCACAGATCTTAATAAAGCATTCCCCAACGATTCCTACCCCCTATCTCGAATAGATCAGCTCATAGATTCCACTGCCGGGCATGAGCAGTTATCTTTTTTAGATGCTTATTCCTATTATAACCAAATAAAGATGGCAAAGGAAGAAGAAGAAAGCACAACTTTTATCACTAACAAAGGAACTTACTGCTACACTGTAATGCCCTTTGGGCTCAAGAATGTTAGGACGACCTATCAGATGCTGGTTAATAAGGTGTTTGAAAAGCAAATTGGGCAGAATATGGAGGTGTATATAGATGACTTCCTGGTCAAGATGGCTAAGGCACCAGATCATTTAAAGGACCTGAAGGAGGTGTTTGAAGTGGTTTGTTGGAATTTTATGCGGCTCAACCCCTAGAAGTACTCCATCGGTATGCAATCTAAGAAATTGCTTGGGTTTATGGTGTCCCAAAGAGGAATCGAGGCCAATCCAACAAAAATTGAGCCCATCCAAAGTATAAAGTCCCCTACCATGCCCAAGCAGGTACAAATACTGACGGATTGGATCGCAACATTGGGAAGATTCATGTCAAGGTTTCCTGATCAATGTCTCCCATTTTTCAAGATGCTTAAAGGATCCAAGAATTTTGAATGGACGATTGAGTGTGAAGAAGCATTTCAGGGTCTAAAGAGGCATTTATCTTTGCCTCCCTTATTGGTAATGCCAGAGATTGGGGACAACCTGCTACTTTACTTGGCGATTTCTACTTGTGCTGTCAGTGGGGTGTTGGTCAAGGAGATAGAGAAGGTGTAGCACCCTATTTACTACATTAATTAAGTATTGCTCAATGTGGAGACAAGATATCAGTCTAAAGAAAAGCTTGCATTGGTCGTGGATACTGCAGCCAGAAAACTTTGCCCTTACTTTTAGTCTCACTCAATCACCATCTTAACTTATCGACACTTGAGCAAGTTCCTTGCTTGTGCAGATGTGTCGGGTCGAATGATCAATTGGGCAGTCGAGCTAAGAGAGTTTGACCTTAAATTCCAAACAAGGACAATTATCAAGGCACAAGCCTTGGCGGATTTTTTTGATCAAAAGCACCTTACCAGGTAGAGAAGAAGAAGGGTCGAACGCAGAAAGGGCACTCGAGGAGGCTAGGGTCAAGATTTTCCTTGGCACCGAAGAACCTTCATGGGTCATGTACATTGATGGATCATCGAAGAAGGAAGAGGCCAGAGCGGGGATCGTGCTAATTAGCCCTGAAGGGTTCAAGGTATTAACCTCTATGTGTCTTGAGTTCTCCATAACTAATAATGTGGCTAAGTACGAGGCCCTCGTAGTTGGATTGAAGCTGGCCTAGAAGCTGGCAGTGAAGCAATTGCTAGTTTATGGAGACTCTCAGGTGGTGGTGCGGAAAGTAACAGGGGTCTACCAAATACGGCAAGAACATCTGGCCAAATACTTGGCCCTGGTGAAGTAGTTAATCAAACTTCTAGAGAAGTTTGAAATGGTCAGCATACCCACAGACCAGAATACTAAAGCTGATGCCCTTTCTCGCTTGGGGCTGGATGACTTAAGCACTTTCGACGTATTAGTATATATTGAACACTTTCCCCAATGAAGTACTCACCCTATTGCAGAAGTAATGATCGTGGATATAGAACCTTATTGCATGAATCCCATCTTGATGTACCTGAGGGAGAATGTGCTGCCGGAATATAAGAAGGAAGCTCGATGCATACAGGCCAAGGCAGGGTCATACGTCACTCATGATGAGGTACATTACAAGAAATCTCACACTTTGCTTTTACTTCGATGCATCACTCCTTCGAGGGCTGAATATGTTATGGCGGAGGTTCACGAGGATATCTGCGGAGCCCATCAGTGTGGTCGATCCATGTGCTTCAAGATCATGAGAATGGGTTATCATTGGCCCCATATGATGAAGGACTGCGAGAGATATGCCAAGACTTATGAGCTGTGCCAGAAGCATGCCACTCTGTCTTATCGCCCATGTTCTCAATTGTAACCAATCCCTATGTCTATTCCTTTCATAGTTTGGGGTATGAACATCCTAGGGCCATTCCCGTAGGCAAAAGGGCAACTCCAATACATTTTGGTGGCGATCGATTACTTCACCAAATGGATCGAGGTAAAAGCAATGGCAAGGGTCACTGCCCCTAAAGCAGTAGAGTTCTTCTGGCTCGATGTGCTCTATCTGTATGGAATTCCGTAAGTATTGATCACTAAAAATGGTCCCCAGTTCTCTAGCTGGGTCTTTTGGAAGTTTTATCGAGATCATAGTATTGGCCATAGATTTGCATCAGTGGTGCATCCTGAAGCCAATGGGTAGACATAGATCACCAACCGTACATTGTTACATGGCCTGTGTAAGACCCACATGCCACGAACTCGGTTTAACCTTACGTTCTGGTGTCGTGATCGGTCTTCCTATCATAGCCGAATCGAGTGGACCAAGCATGTAAAGAAACCGGGTTAGGTATGTAAATCAACCCAAAAATAGTGAATTAGGAGTGTACGGTCGACTACCTGAATTGGTATGGTCGACCACACCATAAAAGCAGTGTGACAGTCAAAAATAGATGTGTGGTTGCATTTTTGAGGGGTGGGGTCAACCACATGAGACTACAGACATGAGACCCCATACGTATGGTCACATATTTGGGACATTTGGTCAACGGATTCTGCGACTACATGTGCAACTGCACAATGTTGAGACCGACTCTGAGTTTTTTAGAAACTTTCCTAAACTAAGGGATCTCTTTCCTTATTGTAGAGGGCTATATGGAGAGTTTCCCCTTATAAAGAGGACGTTTCTCTACCCTCTTTTACTCTTTTAGAATAATCTCAAACCCTAAACCTAAAAGAGAAAGAGAGAGGAAGAGAAGAGAAGGAGATTTGGAGAAGAAGGTTGAGAGGAAGGTCTTTGCAGAGAAGGTTCTAGCTTTCTACAGTAAGCCAAGGTATGGGACTTATCTCTATTTTCCATTGTCAGTTGAGATGTTAATATGAATATATGAGCAATTCTCAAAGGAGAACCATGGAGAATAGGTTAGGGTGAATAACTTTGTAAAATTATGATTTAATGGCCATAGACTGATCATAGGAGGAACCCTATTGATGAGCCAAGGAATCGACTCATGAAGAATTCGGATTAAAGATGAAAACTGACCAAACATCATGTGGTCACAGCTTGTGGTTGACCACAGGGTGACCAGAGGATCGACTATAGCTATTCGGGAAGTTTCCCTGAATCGTGTGGTCGCATGCTATGGTCACATGATATGTGACCACAGGGTCAACCACACAGTATGTGGTCGCATATATTGAGACCATAGGGTCGACCATAGGATCGACCACACAATAACAAGTATATTTTGTGACCAGACAAGGTTTTTTACTACTTTAACTTGAGAAAATTAGTCCCTAACTTAAATAAATTAATTGTTAGGTTCCCAATAGATTCAAAGTGACTTCCAAAGCTTGGGAGAGCAATAAACATCAATAAAAGGTGAGGGAACAAGATCAAAACTAATTGGATAATAATAAATTATTTTATTTTATTTATCCAATGTAATGAATGATTCTATGCTTGTATGCTTATACTGTGCATCTCACATGTCATCCAATATTACTGCTATTTCTACTCATGCATATTTATTTCTTCCTATTTATAACATCATGATGATGATGATGATGCTAGGAATAGGCATGTGATTGTGTGTGTGGTTAATGTGTTAGATGCGAGTGAGGGATCAGGGGGAGCATATGGCACTGTGGTCTTTGGCCTGGTCACCAGACTCTAGCTCTATCTCTACTCAAGTCTTACCCACTGACATCGTCGTATCGCCATTACCTTAGGAAAACTATTATGACATAGGGCATCAGGGGAGGTGGTTTCAAACCATGTGGTCTTTGACTCTATCGGGGGGCTTTAGCTCTATTTCTATGGACGTATTGAGGGATCTTGGGGTGAGTCTTGGATACATTTGGATGGCATTAAGATTGGTGAATTACGAGCCCAGTTTGAAGCCCTCACCAATAGGGGCTTACGTGTTGGTATGGGTAGGGCATCAGGCGAAGTGTTGGCGGTGTGTGATCTGGACACTTTAGCTCTATCTCTATTCCATGATGGGGTGGATGTGGGACGACAATGGTGTTTGATCCATTTGGTAGATTCACACACTCGTGTATAGAGGTGCGGTGACCACTAATCCTTTTAACAACACAATTGCAAACTTAAAACCAGACTAAAGATATGAATTGAATGCATGCATATGTTTGTTGTATTATTTTGTTCACTCACTGAGCTTAAGTTGGAGAGCTGACCCTCGTGCACGAAATTATTTTTAGTTTCTGATGTTGCAGGTGCTACTGTCGAAGATTATATCGATGTGCCAACATATAGATATGTGGTGGCTATGGATGAGCAAGCTATAGAGGACGAATATGACTCATCAAGTGAGTGTTTCAACGATGTTTATGCTTAGTGTTTAATTTTTATATTTTGATAATTGTAATAGTTTGTTTTATTTATGTATTGGTTACTTGGAGATAACTGATTTATTATTTACTTATCATTGTAGACACTCAGTTCATTATTAATAAAACTTCTGCTATTTACTTTAATATCTTTGATCGATGTGGAATGTGTATTTGGTTTGGATTGTGGGTACGGCCTATACAAGATCTTGGTTTGAACCGTTGGTTTTTATGACGGTTCATTACAATACTGGTTAGTCTAGAATTGGGTTATGGCAGCCTGGTATCAGAACTCTAAGGCTCTACCCATCAAACCTGAATACTTCTACAAGAGTCATGAACTGAGTGAGGATAAATTTAAAAACTTTAATATAAACACACCATAAGCACATGTATTGGTTGAGACAGGACTTAAACAAGACAATAATGTATATATAAAAGGTGGAACCATATGTATATATAAACAGAAGAAAAAGAAGATGAAAATGTACCCTAATAAACAAATAACATATGGTATGATCTACCAGTTGGATAGTTGCCTGAGTATACAAAGGATATAATATAGTAGCAAGAAGCGAGCATCTGTAAATCAGAAAATTAGAATACCGAGTTGGTACTTATAATATGTGAAACTCGATGTATGACAAAGGAAGAAGGAAAATGGCTAGTAACAACTGAATCCATGCAGTGGTAAAGGAAAGGATCTCAGGCCAAATCCAATAAAGATAGGAGAATAATGGCCATACACCAAAAATAAGAGTAACTATAAAAGAAGATAAGTTATACTCCTGGGTGACATGGAGACTAGGAGTGAGATCTATCATAGGCTGATCCGTCATCGCTGAGAATTAAGAAGAGGTTGTAACCCGACCCCACCACTATCTGGGTCGATAATGGGTAATGAGAACCCATCTGAGCAGATGTCAAATAATGATAATCAAATTGGAGTAGATCAAAAGGGTGAACAACCAGGCTACTTCGGGCCAATCTACTTGGACTACCAAGCACCTTGGCTACAATTGTAATGAACTTGGCCCAGTAAAATGTAAGAGCAACAATAGATGATATTGACTATGCAAGTTGCCATGGGAATCACTACCCAAGTTGCCAATGCTATATTGATACCTCCAGGTTAAACCAAGTACGATACCAATAGGTAGCAATACTTTATCTCTAGCACCTGTTAGTCATAACACAGTGCCTACCATACAGCAGGTCCCAGTAACGCACACCTCAGTGTAGAATCCTAGTGCACAATAAGCAACATATCAAGGTGGTTATCCTTATCAGCCACCAATATATGGGATAGCTATACCATGGTAGAATGATCCGACAAGGGTGGAGGAATATTTTTTAAAGATGGAGCCTTGTACATTTTCAGCAAAGGATCAAATCTTTTGTTGCCATATATCTAGATAAGTGTATATAGTATGCAGTGCATCATTGACTTACCTTATGATTATAGAGGATGCACATATTTGATTCTAAATTATCGTGCATTGATAGAAAACTTTCTTGATTCAACCTATCAATTAGAGTTATAGATGTTGTTTCCCTAGAATTAGTCTTGATTATACCAATCTAAGCTACTCTCATGATCGACAACATGAATAGAGATATCAACTAAATGGACAGTTAAATGTTTAATTATTTTGAATGTACATCTTTTCGATTTTATACCTGAGTTTATTAATCTACCAAAACTTTCTCCAGATTTATCCCTGTAGTGCCTTGACCAATGGCATTATATACTCAATAAAGCCTGTAACCATGAAGCTAAGAGCTGTGGAACCTCTATTTTCATGTATTTGGACCACCTTGCAACCAACAAACATGGGTCCAATTCAATTAGTAGTTGGATTGGTTACCATAGATTTACTCTTGATCCTTTAAACCCAAGTTCACTAGATAAAATGAATATTCTTAATCATATTGAATTCGAATTAAAAAAATGAATCACTTCTAGATAAACATCCTGATTCTTAATTTCCCGACATCCATTGATAAGATGTTTAGTTAATAAGGGAATTATTAGAGGGAGACGATTGAATTAAGATTAGATTCTATAGCCAAGAAACCTTAGATGAAGTAATGGAGAATCTATTTTGAGATTGCTGAATGGATGAATTTGAGTCATGGTCTATAAAAGAGTGCATGAGCAAGAAGTGAGAACTACCAAGAGTAACCAGTAAAGAATAGATAGCACTCGAACAGAGTTAAAGATGGCTATATCGATATAAATTTTGACAAGGCAAAAGATTTCTAAAAGCATACCTAAGAGTGGGAACAAGGATGGAATCAAGAGTAATAGCATTGATAGTACTCGGTTTAGTATAATTATGATTGAGTTATTCCCAATGTTGAGTGAGATGATTAAGTAAGACTAGAAAAGAGTTTGGCAGAATTAATAAGAATATAAGCATACACCCTAATGCTTATGGGTAGACATGTTGGATATGTAGTGAGCACCAATCAAAAGATACTTTTTGGGATATATGAAAGGGAGATCAGGGTAGAACAGTAATGATAAAAGAGATGTAAGCTAATGAGTACAATATGAGATTATTGGTGATAGTCTTTGAAAAACCATAAGAGATGAAGAAGCTAGACGTGCTCTTAAGACCTTTATACTAGATTTTGCTAGTTTAAACCCTTTTGAACTAAATGTTATATTAGATAAGTGTTTGAATAATGTCTGAATCATATGGATGGACGGAATTTAGATGCAAGCTAATTCGACTTGAGATGGTAGACTTTGACGTCATCTTTGGGACAGACTGGTTGTCTCAACACTTTATAAAGCTGTTATGTGTATAGAAGAAGTTATCATTCAAGAGCAAAGATAGCACAAAATTGCCTAGGAAGCGGAAGCTTATCCTCTCTGCACTTAAGGCGAAGAGATACCTTGAAAAGAAAGAAGTTGGATATATGGTATTTATGGTAGACGTTACTAAAGAAGCACCATAGAAGGAAGATATTGATGTAATGTGTAAATTCCCTGATGTATTTCCAAAAGATTTACCCGGATTGCCACCTAATCGACCGATAGAGTTCATCATAGACTTATTGCCAGGGTCGGCACCTGTGTCAAAGGCACCCTATAGAATAGCTCTACAAATTTGAAGATATTGAAGATCCAACTACAAGGTTATTGGACAAGGGTCTTATCCAGCCCAGTATACCACCTAGGAAGCACTAGTATGGTTCGTGAAGAAGGAGGGTAGTGTTCGGCTGTATATAGGCTATTGAGAATTAAATAAGCTAATGATCAAGAATCGATACCCATTACCTTGTATCGATGACTTATTTAATCAGTTGTAAGGTGTAAAGGTATTTTCCAACATCAATCTATGGTCAGGATACCATCAATTGAAGATTATGGTCAGTGATATTTCAGAGATGGTTTTCGAACTAGGTATGGACACTATGAGTTCCGATTATATCCTTGGGATTAACCAATACCCTGCATCTTTTATGGAGCTTATGAATCTGGTGTTCCATGAAATGTTGGACACATCGATCATAGTTTTTGTAGATGATATATTGGTCTATTCCAAAGAGGAAGGAAGTCCTGTATTAGATCTTAGAGCATCCTTACAATAGCTGAGAAGAAAGAAACCTTATACTAAGTTCAAGAAGTGTGAGTTATGGTTGAAAGATGTGACTTTCAAAGGTCACATAGTTTCACAGAAGGAATACAAGTGGACCCTAGTAAGATAGAAGAAATTATAGGGTGGAAGCGCTTAAGGGGCTGTTTGATAAAACTTCAACTCTAGGATTCTTACTTCTGGTTCAAATTTCTACTCTAACTTCAAAAGGATTCAAGAGTATGAGGGAGTAGAAACATGTTTGTTAATCTAATTTAGTCATGGACTCTAGAGTAGTGGTGGGGGGTGGCGGATGGTGGCACTAATGGTGAGTGGTGATGGTTGGTGACGGTGGTGGTGGGTGGGAGGTGGTGGTGAAGGGTGGCGGTGGGTGGGTGGTGGTGGTGGGTGATAGTTGGTGGTGGTGGTGGCGATGGTTGGTGGCTGGTGGTGGTGGCGATGGTAGGTGGCGGTGGGTGGTAGTGGATGGTGGTGGCGGTGGTGGGTGGTTGGTGGTGGTGGCGACGGGGGGTGGTGGTGGCGGTGGTGGTGGGTGATAGTTGGTGGTGATGGTGGTTGGTGGCTGGTGGTGGCGATGGTGGCGATGAGGGTGGTGGTGGTGGCAGTGGTTGGTGGCTGGTGGTGGTGGCGATGGTAGGTGGCGGTGGGTGGTGGTGGTGGTGGTTGGTGGCCGGTGGTTGGTGGTGGAGGCGGCAGTGGGTGGTGGCGGTGGTGGGTGGTGGCTGGTGGGTTGTGGTGTTGGTGGTGGTAGTTGGTGTTAGTAGTGGTGTGGGGTGATTTTTACTCCAAAATTATGCTTTCAAGTCAAAAAGCATCTATTTGATGCTCCAAAAAATTAGATTCTAGAGCTCATTTGGAGCCAGTTCACTCATGGATTCTCTAGAAGTCCGAATCGGGTTACCAAACAGGCTTCTACTCCATTTATACTACAGAAGTCAGAATCCAACTTCTGGAGTGTTATCAAACACCCCCTAAGAATATTGCAGAGATCAGAAGTTTCTTGGGTTTAGTTGGTTGTTACAGGCGATTCGTGGAGGACTGCTCTAGGATTGCAGTACCTCCGACCAAGCTAACTAGGAAGGAAGAGAAGTTAATTTGGACCGACAAGTGTAAAGAGTATTTCCAAATGCTAAAAGTAAGGTTGATATCAGCTCCCATCTTGATCATTTCGGCACCAGGGGAACCTTTTACCCTATTCACCGATATTCTGGATTGGGTCTAGGATGTGTGCTGATACAAGGAGAACAAGTGATTTCATATGCTTCAAGATAATTGAAGGAGCATGAAAAGAGTTACCCTACTCATGACTTGGAGTTAGCGGCTGTGATTCATGCATTCAAGACTCGGAGATATTATCTATACAGAAAAGAATTTTAGATTAAATCGGATTACAAGAGTCTCACTTACCTCTTTAACCAGAAGAAGTTGAACATGAGATAGAGAAGATGGCTGGAATTGCTCAAGGATTATGATTGTGATATCCAATATCATCCAGTAAAGGCTAATGTAGTTGCTAACGCACTAAGCCGAAAAGCGAAAACAAAGCCTAAAGAAGAAGCTAGCACAAATGCTGCCATGTGTATTGCAGCAAGAATATTTAATTATGGCAATGAACAGTTCATGATCGTTAAACCAGGAGGTTCGACAGACTTAGGGTTGACTTATAAGTTTTCAAATATGTTTGCTACATTGAAGATTGTTCCTGATCTAATGGACGAAGCAAAATTGGCAATCCAATCTGAGCCCTACCTACAGACAGTATAGGAGGACCTTAAAAAGGGGAGATCTGTTCCTGATTTCACCTTAGACTTTGAGAGGGTATTAAAGTACAAAGGAAAGGTGTGCGTGCCTAGAAGTGAAAAGTCAGATATTAGAAACTGGCTAATGAGAGAAGCCCATTCGACATCCTATTCGGTACATCTCGATGGTACAAAAATATACCAATATGTATCATGACCTGAAGAGATTGTACTGGTAAAGAAGAATGATAACAGATGTGGCTTAGTGTGTGTTTTAGTGTCTAAATTATGGGCAAGTAAAGGTTGAAAGACAAAGACCAGCAGGCTTACTACAACGACCATCGGAGCCAGCTTGGAAGTGAAACTACATTACAATGGACTATATCACAAATTTACCACTGACTCTCTGATCGGTTGACGCAGTCTGGGTGATTGCAGATTAACTTACAAAGATAGCTCGTTTAATTACTATACAACCTCAGTATACCTTGGAGCAGCTAGCTAAGCTATATGTGGATAATATTGCCAGATGAAATGGTATGCTTGAGAGCATGGTGTCGGATAGAGGCTCATACTTACCTCAAAGTTTTGGGAGGGACTACAAAAAACGATGGGTACAATGTTGAAGTTCAGTACTGCATTTCACCCTCAGACCGATAGACAATTGAAGCACACCATCCAAATTTTAGAAGACATGCTTCAAGCTTGTGTAATTGATTTCAAAGGATCATGGGATGAGAAGTTGCCTTTAATCGAGTTCGCTTATAACAACAGCTATCCAGCTATGATACAGATGTCATCCTATGAGGCACTGTATGGTAGAAAGTGTCGAACTCCTTTGTTTTGGAATGAAGTTGAAGAGTGGAGAATTATAGGACTTGAGTTTGTTAAAGAAACCTGTAAAGTAGTCGACATAATTCAAGGAGAGAGTTAGGACAGCTCAGAATCATCAGAAATAGTATGCGGATAACCGACGCTGAGACCTTGAATTCATTGTAGGTGACAAAGTATTCTTGAAAATATCACCTATGCACGACTTGAAAAGGTTCGGTCAGAAGGGAAAGGTCCTAGATATATTGACCATATGAGATTCTGGTTAGACGTGGAAAGGGGCGTATCAGTTAGCATTACCACCATCTATGTCTTGAGTGCATGACGTATTTCACATTTCGTTGCTGAAGATGTATATTGAGATCTAAAACATGTTTTAGCAGTGGATCCATCGAATTTGATAGAAGACTTAACTTTTAAAGTTATACTAGCCAAGATCACCAGTTGGAAGGTGCATCATCTATATTTCACGTTTCTTTGCTGAAGATGTATATCTGAGATCCAACACATGTTTTAGCAGCTTATCCACAGGATTTGATAGAAGAGTTAACTTTTGAAGTGATACTAGCCAAGATCACCTGTAAGACCCACACTCCTCTAATCTGGTCTAACCGTGTCGTGCCAGGTCTTCCCATCATTTCTGGACCAAGTGGACGAGCGTGTGAAGATAGATCATAAACAAGGTATGAGAATCGAGTTAAAAACATTGAAAACATACCTATGATCGAATACCTGGGTAGGTATGGTCGACCATAAGGAAGGAAACAAAAATCTCAGACCATGAACCCCACGGTCGATGATTTTGACCCTACGGTTGACAGGTTCTGCGACCGTAGCCATCGACCGTGAGACCCTAGATCAGACTCCGAGTTTTGAAAACTTTCCTAAATTAAGGGATTGCTTTCCTAATTGAAAGAGGACTCTATATGGAGAGTTTTCCTCTATATAAAGGATGTCCCTAAGCCCTTTTTCACTCTTTTAGAACATTAGTAAACCGTAAAGAAAGAGAAGGTAAGAGAAGGAAGAGAAGGAGAAGAAGAAAAGGCTAAGGAGAGGATTTGCTAAGAAGAGATTGGCTCTCTATCACAGGCAAAGGTATGAACCTAATCTCTAAAGATGTTAATTCTATGGACTAAGGATTCTATGGAGGATTGGGGATATCAACCTATTATGATCCATGTGATTTCCTTGAGAAAATCCCAAGGAGAACCATGAGGAGTGAGTTTGATGGTTAGGGTTGATAAGAAACTGCTAATGATGGCCTAGGATAACCTTAGAATAAATCCAATTAAAGAGTAGAGGAATTGACCCAAGAAGAACTCGAATTGCATGTAGTCTGTGACTAGAAATCTCAAGGTCACAGCTATAGTCAACCATAGAGTGACCAGCATTACTAGATGATCGACCATAAGAATTCGGGAAGATTTCAGAAACCATATAGTCGTAGCTATGGTCACATCATATGCGACCATAGGGTATCGACCGTAGACAGTAAGGTTGACATAGTATGAGACCATAGGACCAATCAGACACCTATCAGTGCTCTATTTTGATTTTCGACTACTGTAACATGTTACATATGAACCCTAACTTAAATTCATATAACTTTTAGGTTGTTAAATCAATTGAAAGACAATTTCAAGGCTTGGAAGGAGATCGAGTATTGCTAACAGGTGAGGGACAAGACCTAAACTAATTGGATAATAACAAACTATTTATTTTTATTGAGTCCAATGCCATGATTGATTCTATGCTTGTATGCTTGTAATGTACATCTCACATGTCATCCAATATTCATGCTATTACTGTTCATGCATATTTAATTCTGTTTATTTATAACATGATGATGATGATGATGATGATGATGCTAGGAATAGGCATGTGAATGTATGTGTGTGGTTGGTGTGTTGGATGTGAGTGGAGCATTAGGGAGAGGACGTGGCAAATTGGTCTTTGACCTCGTCACCAGACTCTAGCTCTATCTCTACTCAAGTCTTGCTTATTGACATCGTCTTATTTCCATTACCTTAGCAGAATTATTACGTCGTAGGGCATCAGGGGAGGTGGTCTCGGACTGTGTGGTATCTGACTCTGCCTAGGGACCTTAGCTCTATCTCTATGGACGTATTGAGGGACGCTGGGGTGAGGCCTTGGATACACTGTTTGGCATTAGGATTGGTTAGTTGCGAGCCCAATTTGCAAGCCCTCGCCAATAGGGGCTTACGTGCTGGTATGGATAGGGCATCAAGGGAAGTATTGGCGGTCTTTGATCCGGACACTTTAGCTCTATCTCTATTCCATGGTGGGTGCATGTGGGATGTCAATGGTGTTTGATCCATTGGATGGATTCACACGCTCGTGTATAGAGGTGCAGTGGCCACCAAACCTTTCTATAGCACATTGCAAACTTAAAAATGAGACCAAAGATATGAATTGAATGCATGCATATGTTTGTCGCATTATTTTATTTTCTCATTGTGCCATTATGTGTGCTCACCCTTTCGACGTCGAATATTTTTAGTTGATGGTGCAGGTCCTACTATTGAAGAATATATGAATACGTTGACATATGGACACGTTGCTACGATGGACATAGAAGCTGAAGAAGATGCGCATGATTCATCATGTGAGTGCAACCAATGTGTTTTTTCTTAAGTTTAGTTATAATTTGAACATCAGATATGTAATTGATTATTTATTTTTATGTCTTGTGGTTTGGAGATAATTGGATTAAATACTTATTTATCACTGTTAGACTCTCAGTTCATTATCTGTAAGACTTTCACTTATTTGTTTATTACCTCTGATTATTAATGTGGAATGTGTGTGTGGTTTTATATGGTGGGTACGACCTATACAAGATCCTGGTTGAACCTTTGGTTTATTGGCTGTTCATCATACTAATCTGGTTAGACCAGAATTAGGGTGTGACATCACCAGTTGGATGGTGGGTCATCTTCTAAGCCGGGATATTTATTATGTAAAAGTAACCTAGCGAAGCCAAGACGTAAAAGATATTACATGAGAAGAAGAAAAAAGTACAATGCGGAAATAGTAATCCCACCTATTCGAATCAGAAGTACATTCAAATTTTGAGAATGGAATTTCTTTTGAGGGTAGGGGAGTTGTAAGATCTGTAAGTATAATTTTGAAGATGAAATTTCTTTTAAGGGTGGTGGAGTTGTAAGACCCGTAAGCCATGAACCCGGTCTAACCTTACATTCTCGTATGGTGACCGGTCTTCCTATCATAGCCGAATCGAGTAGACCAAACGTGTGAAGAAATCACAGGGCTAGGTATGTAAATCGACCCAAAAAATAGTGAATTAGGAGTCTATGGTCAACAACCTAAATTGGTATGGTCGACCACACCATAAAAGAAGTGTAACAAGTCAAAATAGACGTGTGGTCACATATTTAAGGGGTGTGGTCAACCACATGAGACCACACACGTGTGGTCGCATATTTGGGATGTGTAGTCGACGGATTCTGCGGCCACATGTATAACCGCCCGATGTTGAGACCGACTCTGAGTTTTTTTTGGAAACTTTCCTAAATTAAGGGATCTCTTTCCTTATTGTAGAGGGACTCTATATGGAGTGTTTCTCCCTATAAAGAGGACGTTTCTCTACCCTCTCTCACTCTTTTGAAACAATCTCAAACCCTAAACCTAAATGAGAAAGAGAGAGGAAGAGAAGGAGAAGGAGATTTGGAGAAGAAGGCTAAGAGGAAGGTCTTTTTAGATAAGGTTCTAGCTTTCTACAGTAAGCCATGGTATGAAACTTATCTCTATAGAAGTAGATCACATAATATAGAGTTTTCCATTGTCAATTGAGTTGTTAATATAAATCTATGAATAATTCTCAAAGGAGAACCATGGAGAATAGGTTAGGGTGAATAACTTTTTAAAATTATGATTTAATGGCCATAGACTAATCATAAGAGGAACCTTATTGATGAGCCAAGGAATCCACTCATGAAGAATTCAGATTGAAGATGAAAACTGACCAAACATCATGTGGTCACAGCTAGTGGTTGACCACAGGGTGACTAGAGGATCGACCACAACTATTCGAGAAGTTTTCTAGAATAGTGTGATCGCATGCTATGATCGCATGATATGCCACCACAGGGTTGACCACACAGTGTGTGGTCACATATATTGAGACCACAGGGTCGACCACAGGATCGACCACACGATAACAATAAGTATATTTTGGGACGAGACATGATTTTTGGCTACTGTAACTTGAGGAAATTAATCTCTAACTTAAATACATTAATTGTTTAGGTTCCCAATAGATTCAAAGTGACTTCCAAAGCTTAGGAGAGGAACAAACAATTAAAGGTGACGGAACAAGACCTAAACTAATTGGATAATAACAAACTGTTTTATTTTATTTATCTAATGCAATGAATGATTCTATGCTTGTATGCTTGTAATGTACATCTCATATGTCATCCAATATTACTACTATTTCTACTCGTGCATATTTATTTATGTTTATTTATAACGTAATGATGATGATGATGCTAGGAATAGACATGTGATTGTATGTGTGGTTAGTGTGTTAGATGCGAGTAGGGCATCAGGGGGAGGACTTGGCACTGTGGTCTCTGGCCTGGTCACCAAACTCTAGTTCTATCTCTACTCAAGTCTTGCCTACTGACATCGTTGTATCGTCATTACCTTAGCAGAACTATTACGTCATAGGGCATCAAGGGAAGTAGACTTGGACCATGTGGTCTTCGACTCTATCGGGGGGCCTTAGCTCTATCTCTATGGATGTATTGAGGGTTGCTCTAGTGAGGCCTTGGATATATTTAGATGGCATTAGTATTGGTTAGTTGCGAGTCCAGTTTATAGGCCCTCGCCAATAGGGACTTACATGTTGGTATAGGTAGGGCATCAAAGAAAGTATTGGCGGTGTGTAATCTAGACACTTTAGCTCTATCTCTATTCCATGCTGGGGTAGATGTGGGACGAAAATGGTGTTTGATTCATTAGGTGGATTCACACACCCATATATAGAGGTGCGGTGGCCACGAATCCTTTCTATAGCACAGTTGCAAATTTAAAACCAGACCAAAGATATGAATTGAATGCATGCATATGTTTGTTGCATTATTTTGTTCACTCACTGAGCTCAAGTTGGAGAGTTGACCCTCACGCATGAAATTCTTTTTAGTTTTTTATGTTGCAGGGGCTATTGTCAAAGATTATATTGATGTGCCAACATATGGACATGTGGTGGCTATGGATGAGCAAACTATAGAGGACGAATATGACTCGTTAAGCGAGTGTTTCAACTGTTTACACTTAATGTTTAACTTTTGTATTTTGGTAATTGTAATAGTTTGTTATATTTATGTTTTGGTTACTTAGAGATAACTGGTTTATTATTTACTTATCATTGTAAACACTTAGTTCATTATTAATAAAACTTTTGTTATTTACTTTAATAACTCTAATTGTTGTGGAACGTGTATTTGGTTTGGATTATGGGTACAGCCTATAAGAGATCCTGGTTTGAACCATTGTTTCTTATGATGGTTCATCACACTACTGGTTAGTCTAGAATTGGGGTGTGATAACCTGGCTCAATGGGTGAAAGAAAAATAGAAGTTATGAGCTCAAGATTTACCTAGTATGGTTTGGTCATATCGAACAACAGAGAGAACTGCCACAGGAGCAACTCCTTTCAAGTTAGCTTTTGGGTCGGAAGCTATCATCCCAATCAAAGTGGTGGAGGAAAGCTATTGAGTGATGAATTTCAACGAGGATATAAACAAGGACATCCTGTTAATGGACCTAGACCTTCTGGAAGATGTCCATGAAACAGCTCGACTACACATTGCAGACTACCAGCAAAAGACGGCCAAGTACTACAACTCAAGAGTGAAAGAGAACTTGTTTCAAGTGGGTGATTTGGTCCTGCGCTCAATGGCAGTGACTGAACCTACAGGCAAGGCAAGCTAACTCCTAATTGGAAAGGGTCGTACCGAGTTGCCAAGGCTACTAGACCAGGGTTGTATCTCCTGGAGACAATGGGTGGATCGGTCATACCACTCACCTGGCACTCCAAGACCTCTGAAGATATTTTGTGTAAGGCTTCCTTTTTTCTTCAATAAAAAGTTCTCTTATCTAAAGTTTGTTTTTATTCCACTAAGAAAAGTGGGAAAGCAAGTAAGTAGATAGCCTTAGTCAAAGTCTAAGCCCATCGACTTAAAGGGTAGTCTTTGACTTTGGCTTAGAAAGAAAATGGCCAAAGGGCTTGAAAAGAAAATGGCCTAAAGGCTCGAAAATAGAATGGCCTAAGAGCTCGAAAGTCGAATGGCCTAAGGGCTCGAAGATAGAATGGCCTAAGGGCAGGTTGAGAAATCTGCCAAGAAAAGAGATAAAGTGAGTAGATAGCCTTAGTTGAAGACTTAGCCCATCGACTTAAGGGGTAGTCTTTAACTTTGGCTCAGAAAAAAAATGGCCTAGGGGCTCAAAAATACAATGGCCTAAGGGCTCGAAAATAGAATGGCTTAAGGGCTCAAAGAGATAGAATGGCCTACGGGCAAGTTGGGGAATCAACCAAGAAAAAAGATAAAGTAAGTAGATAGCCTTAGTCGAAGACTAAGCCCATCGACTTAAGGGGTAGTCAGTGAGTATGTGGAATCGGCAAGGCCATTTGGTTTATAGTTACAACTAAAAAAAAAAAGAGAAACAAAGAAAAACAAAGAAAGGAGGAATATATATGCAATGGAGGGGAACAAAAAGAGCTATGTTCATTTATATCATAAAAGAGCCAAAAGGGCCTACAAAAAAAAAAAAAAAAAAAAAAAAAGAGCCAAAAAAGCTTACAAATTACAAAAAAGGGGGGCTAAAAAGAAGAGAGGATTTGTTCATTTTAGTTTCCACTGTGCTTGGGGGAAAGAACTTCTTTCGGACTGTGCTCAGGAGGAGGAACTTCTTCAGGACTATGCTCAGGGGGAGGAACTTCTTTTGACCTTGCTTCTGGAGGGGCTTTTGTCGGGGGAACCTTAGGAGGAGAAGATAATGACATCGGAATGGCAAAGAGGGGGAAACTCCTAAAGGAGTTACCACAACTAATTCAAGACAGACGGAGGGCTCGACCACACTAGGAGCTGAATTTTTCTTCGACAGGCGATCTGGAATGATAGATGAATGTAGAGAACACTCGGAGAAATCTACATTGGGGCAGTTCATAAGACCAAACTCCAAAAATTGCAAGGTAGTGGCTCGAACGGCTATGGTCTTTTCTAGATCAATTTGCTTATCCATCTAGGGAGACTGTGCCATCTCGACCATCAGATCCTCAAGGTTAGGAATTGAATTCTGCGCCTGCTTTAGAGCCTCATTCAGTCGATCCACTTCAGCTTGCAGGGAAAGCTTGCGGTCAGTGGGCTAGGACAGAAGGTCCTGAAGATTGGTTTCTTGCTCTTGGCTTTGGCTCAAGTTCTGCCTCAAGCCATCCCGCTCCGCCACAAGACTGGTGTTTTCCTCTTGTAATTTTCCGTACGACTCCAACAACCTATTCCTGTCATCCTCCAATCCCTCGAGTGATTGGCCCATGCTCATGTTTTGGGAATTCAAAGTCACATTCACCATAGTTAAGTCCTCTACCTGCCCCTCAATTGATTTGATCCTCATGACTAGCCGAGCATTCGCCTCCTCCAGATTCTTGTACTTCTTGGTTAGGTTTGAAATGGTATTATTTTGGATCTTTAAGGATGACTCGACCTGTTCTAGACTCATCTTGTTCGCACCCACTAGCCTCTGGGCATCATCTTTCTCCAGTTGAAGCTTGGCCAAGGCTATGAAAAGATCTTTCCACTTCTAGGGCCTTTCCAGCATAGGCTTGGCCTTTGATGGCTAGTCTCTTATCTAGATGGCAGCGTCCCTTGTTCGAATTGCCCTTTCCAGAGACTATTTGAGACTGGTTGTCACACACCAATTCTGGTCTAACCAGATTAGTGTGATGAACCGCCAATAAAGCAATGGTTCAATCAGGATCTTGTATAGGTCGTACCCACCATATCAAACCACACACACATTCCACAGTAATAATAAGAGGTAATAAACAAATAAGAGAAAGTTTTGTAGATAATGAACTGAGTGTCTAACAATGATAATAAATAATTAATCTGATTATCTCCAAAAGTCAAAACATAAAAATAATTAATCCATTACATGTTCCAGTAGTCAAACATAGCTAAACTAATCATAAATACAGTGGTTGCACTCGCATGAAGAATCATGTGTCTCCGCCGTTAATTCCCCGTCCATCGCCGCTACATGTCCATACATCGGCGCATTCATATAATCTTCATTGTAGGTCCTGCATCATCAACTAAAAATATTCGACGTTGAAAGGGTGAGCACACATCATGGCTTAGTGAGCAAACAAAATAATGTGACAAACATATGCATGCATTCAATTCTTATCTTTGGTCTGGTTTTAAGTTTGTAATGTGCTATAGAAAGGTTTGGTGGCCCCCGCACCTCTATACACGAGTGTATGAATCCCCTTAATGGATCAAACACCATTGTCGTCCCACATGCACCCACCATGGACTAGAGATAGAGCAAAAGTATCCGGATCAAACACCGCCAACACTTCCCGTAATGCCCTACCCATACCAACACCTAAGCCCCTATTGGCGAGGGCTTACAAACTGGGCTAGCAACTAACCAATCCTAAATGTCAAACAGTATATCCACGGCCTCACCCCAGCATCCCTCAATACGTCCATAGAGATAGAGCTAAGGCCCCCTGGCAGAGTCAGAGACCACACGGTCCGAGACCACCTCCCCTGATGCCCTACGACGTAATAGTTCTGCTAAGGTAATGGTGATATGACGATGTCAGTAGACAAGACTTGAGTAGAGATAGAGCTAGAGTCTGGTGACGAGGTCAGAGACCACCATGCCATGTCCTCCCCTTGATGCTCTACTCGCTTCAAGCACAATAACCACATACACATAATCACATGCCTATTCCTAGCATCATCATCATCATATTATAAATAGACAGAAATAAATATGGATGAGCAGTAATAGCAGGAATATTGGATGACATGTGAGATACACATTACAAACATACAAGATAGAATCAATCATGGCATTGGACACAAATAAATAAACAGTTTGTTATTATCCAATTAGTTTAGGTCTTGATCCCTCACTTGTTAGAAAAACTTGATCTCTTTCAAAGCCTTGTAATTCTCTTTGAATTGATTTAACAACCTAAAAGTTATATGAATTTAAGTTAGGATTCATATGTAACATGTTACAGTAGTCGAAAATCAAAATAGAGCACTGATAGGTGTCTGATTGGTCATATGGTCTCATACTGTGTCGACCTTACTGCCTACGGTCGATACCCTACGTGTCACACCCCAATTCTGGCTGAACCAGAAGTGTGAGTGAACCGGTACTAAACCACAGTTCACACCAGGATCTCGAAAGACCGTGTCAACCAATCATCCCTGAGCAAACTAACAAAATCCAGAGTAATACTAGCAGCGGAAATAATTATAACAATGAGCTGAACTAAATGATAATTTAAAATAATTAATCCAATTATTCCATCATCCATCAGAATTTAAATAATATTTTTATTACAAAACTTTAACTGAAAATAATCAAATCAAAGAGGAAAGACACAGAAGGAGTACTCGCATAACGCATCATGCTCGTCCTCCACACTCTGTGTCTCCAGGGCAGCCATCGTACTATAGGCTGGGGCGGTCACAAAGTCCTCCACCGTATACCCTGCATCCAAATCTGAAACGAGATATATATATATATATCGGGGTGAGCTACAACACAGCTCAGTAAAGCACAAGACCAATGCAACATCCACATGCATGAGTTAACATTACAATTTGGGCCAGGTATAACTTGCAATTGTGCTATGGTAAGGTTTGGCGGCCACCGCACCTCCATGCACGAGAGTGTGAGCACACCCAACAGTCAGGCACCTACCACACTACTACTGTTGCCCCACATCTCTCACTCCGGTATAGAGATAGGACTCGAATCAGGCGGGCAGGAAGAACCACAATCCCACATCCTCCTCCTGATGCCCCATACCATACCAATACCTAAACCCCTATTGGCAAGGGCTTGCAAGTAGGTTCCATTTCTAACCAATCCTAGATGTCAATACAAGTAGGCTCCACCCTAGTACAGCCGTCTACGGTATAGGGATAGAGCTAGAGCGTGCAGGCCAGGCTGGAGACCAAATTACCTCACCTCCCCCTGATACCCTACCCGCAACAAGCATACCAAGATGGAACTATACGCAAGTAGGCCCTATCCCAACATCACTCCCTATGGCATAGGGATAGAGCTAAAGCGTCATGGCCAGGTCAACGTCGACGTCGGAGATCACCATGCCACATCACTGTGGCCAGATCAACGTCAACATCGGAGACCACCTGCCATAACCTCCCCCTGATACCCCACCCATACCAAGCATGCTAAGATAAGGTACTACTAAAAGGTGTTGGGGTGAGGAACGATCCCAGGCCCCTGGCCCTTCCCGTTCCACACTCCAACTAAAACAAACACATGTCTAACATCCATCACACCTAGCATATGAAATGCATGAATAGATAAAGCAAATAGAAATTACACTACATGACATGTGATATGCACAATCCATCAAACAAAGCATACGAATTTATTCAGAAAGTAAAGAGCTATCTAAAGTTTATTAATAATTCTTTAATTTAAGTTTCGGGTCTTGTCCCTTACCTGACGTGTGGTATCAATCCTTTTTGGCGTCAGAGGTTTCACATACAAGTCCTACACAATCATATTTACATGTTAATTTCCACTTATTCGAGTTTTAGAAACCAAACCATGTTTTCCCAAATAAACAGGGCTTGGAACACATACCGGTCTCGCACATACCGGTCGCAGGATAGTGCAACCGGTATGGTGAGACCGGTATACATACCGGATGCACACATACCGGTCTCACTCAGATCTGACTGAGTGCGACCGGTATGGTGCCAGCGGTATGCATACCGGATGCACACATACCGGTCTCACTCAGATCTGGCTGAGTGCGACCGGTATGGTGCCAGCGGTATACACCGCAGCCCATACCGCTGGACTCGCCCAAGGATATACCCTACGGCGTGATTCTGAGAGCGAGGTCTCCACGGTTAGCTTCCTAAGGTCTCTTCTGTCCTCTGCTAGGGTCCGATCCCTGTAAAGTCCTACGGATCGCGGCTAGATTACCGCATAGCGACCCAGATCCGAAAAGAGACAAGAAAAGGTATCTAGGGCATAAATCATCAAATCCACCCTACGGGTAGATCCCAAGGGTTTCCCCTATCAATTGCTAAGGTCCATTCTCTGAAGGGTCCTACGGATTTTGGCTAGAATGTCAAAAACCAACCAGATCTGAAAGAAAGGCGAAAGGAACCTAAGCATTTTCCATCAGATCTCACGCCGCTTCGCGGCTTCGATCCGATAATCAACACTATCGGAAAGAAAGAGCACTTTACCGGTAGCGGTTGTCAGTTGGCGGCGTGTTCCTCCACCGGCAGCTCCTTCCTGGGCGGCGTCTCCCTCCTTGAACCTCCTCCACTCCTTTTCCGAACGGATGGATTTACAAAGAGGTTCACGGAGTATCTCCCCCTCTATTAATAGAGGGAGGCCGTCCAAGGCACGCTCCCCCCTCATATGGAAAGTTAAAGTTTCCATTTTTGAGAGAAACACAAGCTGGAGACGGACTCCAGCCGCTCGGAACTATACCGGTCTCGCACATACCGGTCGCAGGATAGTGCAACCGGTATGGGGAGACCGGTATGCCATACCGCTGGCCCATACCGGTCGCAGGATAGTGAGACCGGTATGGTGCAACCGGTATGCACTTAACCATTTTTTTACACCTTTTTCGTACCTGAAATTTACTGGTTCTTCACCCGGCTTCTTGCGCGGTCCCTTGCCCGGCTTCGCTTTCCGGTCCGGTTATGATTGGGGAACCTGTCATCGCATAAAACCAGGGTTAAACCGGGTTTTTAGAGCACGGTTCTTACAACTCTACCACCCTTAAAAGAAATTTCGTCCCCAAAATTTGCATGTAGGTCTTACAATTCCCCCTCCCTTAAAAGAATTTCGTCCTCGAAATTGTACGTACCTTCAGAGTCGAAAAGACGGGGGTATTCTTGTCGCATGGCATCCTCCTCTTCCCAAGTAATTTCCTTTACGTCCTGACTTTTCCAAAGCACCTTGACATAGTAGATATCCCGCCTTCGAAGATGTTGTACCTTTCTGCTAAGGAGTTGGATTGGCACTACCTCGAAGGTTAAGTCTTCTGTCAACTCTAGAGGATCAGCAACAAGGATATGCGAAGGATCTCGCACATACTTCTTCAGTAGGGACACATGGAAGACATCGTGAACGCTAGACATTGCCGGTGGCAATGCAAGTTGATAGGCCACTTTGCCGCACCGGGACAGAATTTCATAGGGCCCCACATATCTTGGACACCATTTCCCTTTTCTACCGAACCGCTTCAGGCCTCGCACTGGTGATACCTCCAAAAACACTTTATCACCTACCATGATTTCAACATCCCGCCGCCTGTTATCGGCATAGTGCTTCTGACGCACCTGAGCTATCTTTACCTGGCTTCTGATTTGATCCATTGCCTTGCAGGTTTCTTCTACAAATTCAGGTCCAACGATTCTTCTTTCACCGACTTCATCCCATAATAGAGGTGTCCGGCATTTCTTCCCATACAAAGCCTCGTATGGGGCCATCTGGATCGTAGACTGGTAACTGTTGTTGTAGGCAAATTCAATGAGAGATAGCTTCTCATCCCAAGCCCCCTTGAAGTCAATAGCACATGCCCGAAGCATGTCTTCTAAAATCTGGATGGTCCTTTCTGACTGACCATCGGTTTGAGGGTGGAAGGCTGTGCTAAACTTCAATTTCGTTCCCATTGCCTTCTGCAGTCCTTCCCAGAACCTGGATGTGAAGCGAGGGTCTCTGTCAGATACAATATTTTCTAGGACCCCATGGAGTCTGACTATGTCGTCCACATACAACCTTGCCAACTTGTCCATTGTATACTGGGGTCTGACAGGGATAAATCTAGCAGTTTTGGTGAGGCAATCTACAATTACCCATACTGCATTCATCGACCTCGGAGTCATGGGTAGACCAGTGACGAAGTCCATGGTAATACAATCCCACTTCCACGTGGGCTCGGGCAATGGTTGTAGCAGTCCTGCAGGTCTCTGTCTTTCAGCCTTGACTTGTTGACAGTTTAAGCATTGGAACACATGCCGAGCCACATCAGCTTTCATTCCCCTCCACCAGTACAACCTTTTCAAGTCGTGGTACATTTTCGTGCTGCCAGGGTGTATTGAATATGGGGTGGCGTGAGCTTCCAACATAATCCAATTCCGGATTTCCAGATCTTCATCCTCAGGTATGCACAAACGTCCACGATATTTGAGTACCTTGTCTGCATCTAGAGTAAAATCAGGATTGGCTCGACCCTTTTCCAAATCTTCTTGAACTGTCCTGAGGTATGGGTCCTGTAAGACTGCTGCCTTTAATTCTTCCTTCAGGTCGGGCAAAATCTTTAATGCTGCAAACATTAAGGTAAACTTGTGTATCAACCCTTGCTCAATGGGATCATCAGCTGACTCAATAAGGTGTTGCTCTTCGCCTCCTGATGTTTTGAAAACAGCGGCCCCCCAACGCCGCACTAGTACTTGGTCCCGCCCGGGGTTCGATGCCCATTTCCCGCTCGGTGCATCAACTACTATGTTGGCCTTACCAGGGTGATACTGGATATCACAGCCGTAATCCTTGAGCAACTCTAACCACCTCCTCCGCCTCATATTCAAGTCCTTACGGGTGAACAGATACGTCAGGCTCTTGTGGTCCGACTTAATCTGGAACTTCTCACCATACAGGTAATGCCTCCAAGTCTTGATGGCATGAATGACTGCTGCCAACTCTAGGTCATGCCTAGGGTAGTTCTTTTCATGCTCCTTTAGCTGTCTTGAGGCATAAGCTATCACCTGCTCGCCTTGCATCGGCACACAACCCAGTCCCAGACCTGAAGCATCTGTATATAGCGTAAATGGGCGGCCTGGAGCTGGAATTGTCAGTATAGGTGCAGATACCAGCCTTGACTTCAACGTCTGAAAACATTTCTCGCACTCATCCGACCATAAGAACTTCTGCCCCTTTTTGGTCAACTTGGTGAGTGGAACAGCAATCTTGGAATAGTTCTCCACAAACCTTCTGTAGTATCCAGCCAAGCCCAGGAAACTATGAATTTCAGCGACTGTCTTCGGTGCCTCCCAACCGATTATGGCTGAAATCTTGCTGGGGTCTACCTTGATTCCTTCAATCGACACCACGTGACCAAGGAAGGCCACTTCATCTAACCGAACTCGCACTTCTTGAATTTTGCATACGGGTTTTCTTTCCTCGCTCTACGTAATGCGGCTCTGAGATACACTGCATGCGTCTCCTGGTCCTTAGAGTATATAAGGATGTCATCAATGAAAACTATAACCGATGTATCCAACATGTCATGGAATACTCGGTTCATTAATTCCATAAATGATTCCGGTGCGTTAGTCAATCCAAAGGACATCACAAGGAACTCGTAGTGTCCATACCGTGTCCTGAAGGCGGTCTTTGGGATGTCCGAGTCAGGTGGCAACCCTGGTAGTTCTTCTAGAAACACATCAGGGAACTCCCGTACGACTTGGATGTCTTCTAATTTCGGTGTTTCAGCGGTCACATCTACCACTGACACAAGATATCCTACTCCTCCTTTCTCTAAGCACCTCTTTGCTTTTAAGGCTGAGAGTATGAGCTTCCTCTTTCTTGGCAGCTTAACCCCTTTGAACTGAAACTCATTCCCATCGCTGTCCTTGAGCATCAACTTCTTCTCAGCACATAGAAGGTTTGCTGAGTGTTTAGCTAACCAGTCCATCCCCAGAATAACATCAAAATCTGACATCTCCAGTTGGACTAAATTGGCTTCAAGTTCTCGTCCCTCAATACACACTGGGCAAGGTCCATAATAGTCTTCTAATACCACCTCGATCCCCATTGGTGACCGAACTAGCAGACTTGGTTGTAAGGTCTTGATGGGATGTCCTAGCCCTTTCCCGAAGGATACTGAGACAAATGAATGAGTGGCCCTAGAGTCAAACAGGACCCTTGCAGGTATCCCTGCTATATTTACTGTTCCTGAGGTTGTAAAATTTCCTTTTAGCTTTAAATATGCAACAAGTAATGTAACAATTTAGGAGGAAGTGTAAATAATACCTGTAACCACATCTGGTGATGCGGCTACCTCCTCAGTAGTAACGGCATATACCTTGCCCAACTGCTGCTCCTTCTTGGGTTGCGGGCATGATCTGGCATAGTGCCCCACCCGTTGACGTTGTAGCACTTGACGTTAGGGGCCGGCCCCGTTGCTTGCGAGGCCATTGCAGGAGCCGATTTGGGAGGTATGGTACTAGCTTGCGGCCTGAATGAACGGTATGGCCTGTTGCCTCGTCCGCCTCCACCTTGGAACTCGGTATTCGGCCTCTTCAAACCTCGGTTCTGGGCCATAAAGCTTTCCCTCTGACTTGACTCAATGACACGAGCCACCTGTACAGCTTCATTGTAAATGACCAAACCTCGACCTATAACATTTTCTCTGATCGTGCCTTGCAGTCCCATGGTAAAACGGTGAGTCTTAGTCTCTTCCTCTTGCATGCTGGTGGGAGCGAAGAAGAACAACTCCTCATACTTCTGCTGATACGCCTTTACAGTCATCTGTGATTGCTGCAGATTTAGGAATTCCCTCTCCATCTGGTCACGGAAACTCCTGGGGAAGTATTTGTCGAAGAAGGCCTCTTTGAATATAGGCCAGGTGATAACCTGGTGCTTGGTTTCCAAGTACCTTCGAATGGAATTCCACCACCCATTGGCCTCTTCCTTCAACATGTGAGTAGCATACAAGACCTTATCTTCATCCTGACAGTCCAACAATCTGAAATTTTTCTCCATCTCTGATATCCACTGTGCTGGCCATAGTGCCTTCCCAGACTTCCCTGTAAATGTGGGTGGTTTAAGCTTCAAGAACCCATCCACTGCCTTAGCAAGGCTGTTCTGAGCATACGGCGCCTGTCCATACCACTGTGGCTGATAAGCGTAGCCACCCTGACTGCCTCCCTGATAGCCACCATAGTGTGCACCTGGATATGGACCCTGGTACTGTCCCTGATACCCTCTGTGGTCCTGATTATATACTGGTGTGCCGGTAACCGGGTGAGGTTCAGTGACGGGTGGTTCTTGCTGTGTTGGTATTCCAGTGCCTGTGTTTACCCCCACAGGTGTTGCTTGAACATTTTCTGCACTGGTGACTGGCACTCCTGTAGGTGCTGGTACAGGCCCAGGTGGTCTGAGCATTTTGGTTATTTCTTCAAAAAACTTCTTTTGCTGTGCTTCCATACTAGACATAAAATTTGCCATCTTTATTTCGGAGCTTGAAGATGGCTGCCCCTGGGATGGCAACTCTTCACTCGCCTGCCTTAAATTCTCAGCTGCGTTCAGGGGGTTCTGCTCTTCCCCACTTATCCTTTCTTCTTGCCCTTCAGAGTTCTCTGTACCTGAACTCCTGTCTATAGAAGGCATCCTTGAGCGATGACGTCTGCGCTGAAACCTTCGACCATTACCTCTTGCCATTGGTACTTTACTCTGCCTTGTAAGAACCTGAATACATCAAAACACATGGAGCAATTTAGAAAAATGTATCCCAACAATTTATAGCCTCAACATGTGCATCTAGTATTTAACAAGAGTGGCAGGGAAAGAGATAAAGTAACAGAAAGTAATCAGGCTAAAATTTTCAAATTTACTAGATAACCCTCATTTCACCAACTTACACAGTCATAGGGTCGAAAAACCCCCTGTCCAAAAAGTGTTGATATCGATTTGTACAATCCAAATACCTCTGGAGTTCCTTGGCAAGGTACTGGACTTTCGGGGAGAAAAACCCATTTTTTCCCATACCGGTCAGACCATACCGCTGGGAGGTACCGGTCGCGGGATAGCGCAACCGGTATACCTCTCAGCAGGTACCGGTCGCGGGGTACCGCTGGGAGGTACCGGTCGCGGGATAGCAAGACCGGTATACCTCACAGCAGGTACCGGTCGCACGGTACCGCAAGGAGGTACCGGTCGCGGGATAGCGAGACCGGTATACCTCACAGCAGGTACCGGTCGCACGGTACCGCAGGGAGGTACCGGTCGCGGGATAGCGCGACCGGTATACCAAAAGACAGAAAAATCTCTTTAAAATCGTGATTTTTCTTGTCTTTTCCTCATTTCCTCCTTGGTTTAGACTCCGGTGGCGATTTCTCTCCGCTTCTCCGAGTTGCTACAGTGCATCCGGAGTCCTTAGGATCGGTTTTCACTCTTGCAAGAGTCTCCATGTCGACTAAAAAGGTAAGCTTCTTCTCTCTTTCTCTCTTTTAGATGATTTACATCGTCTTTTCACCCAAAACTAAATTTTCTCTCAAATTGAGGAATTCCAACCGTGGAAAACTCTTTTCGTTGCTTGGGAAAGGTTCTTGGGGTCCCTCTGAGTGAAACCCCTCAACCTATTTGGAGTTCCATCGGTTGGTTTGCAAGAAATCAACAAAAATCGATTTTAACCTAGGTTTTGGGAAAATTTTTGACTTTTCTTGAATTTGTTTGATTTCTCCCAATTTTTCACCTGGTATGCCTAAGTTTGGTTTCATGGAAGAGAGTGGGGGTTACATAGGTCCTCCTCCCCAAACCTTTGGGTGAGTTTGAGGCTTTTACTCCATTTACAGCCGTTACTCTGCCGAAATTTTCTCAAAATTTAACACTAACCGTTACGTTTTCCTTGATTTTACAGGTTATATAATTCCACACTTCAAGGAGACGTTCCATCAACAATATGAGCAGCACGCCTCCCCCAGCCACCTCGTATAACGAGAGGTATTTTTGTTCGGCGACGGCCGCTTCACGGTTTGATTGGTTTCAGTCCAAGAACATAGAATCCGACCGGTACGTCAACCTGGAGAACGCTTTTGGGATTTTGGGGTGGTTACCCATCATTCAGTATCGAGAACGCACCCGTCCAAATCTGGTAAAGCTATTTTTCTCCAACCTAGAGGTGGAAGGAGATGTTGATGACTGGGACAATGCTAGAGGTCTGCGCATCGCAAGCTATGTGAAAGGGGTGGTAATCTCCTTCAACATAGCAGAGCTAGCCGTTCTACTAGGGGTTCCAAACGATGGGGACCTTGTTTACTGTGCCCCCAGGGTCAAAGGGTACCTTGATGAGTACACCAGGGCTATGATAGCAGCGCAGATATTAATACCAGGACGGGTTATGTCGGCCTCAAATCTTCATCCCTTACCTCGCCTATACTGCCGGATCATTCAGCATAATATCGTCCCTCAGAGCGGGCATTATGGAGAGGTATCCCAGTTGACCCAGTTCATTACCTACGGTGTGGCCTCCAGTATCGGGTTTGTCCGCCCCTACCCGATCATGCGGGTTATGATCACTGCGGCGATGCCTGATGTGTCAGGTAACCTTCCATATGGTAGGTTGATTACGGCACTTCTACAGCGTTTCGGTGTCAGTATGCAGGGAGAGTCACCTAGGGAGGTGACTATGAATTCCGATATTGATGTTGAGGCCATCTACAAGATGCAGATGGACGACCTAGAGCTCAGTGATGAGGAGTTACAGGCTCGTCCCCTCCTGCCCAGAAACCATGCGGCTCTTGCCGCGGCGGCGGTCTGAAGCGGCAGATGTCGCCGAGATGGGGGACGATGAGGACACCCACATGGAGGACATCCCAGTACCCGCACCTCAACATTCACCAGCAGCAGAGTCTTCCAGGCCATCTGCCCCCAGTACATCTAGGTCTGACCCCATTCCTGAACCAGCGGGGTACACGTCGGCTACGGCACCACCACGCCCTTCTACAAACCCGACGGTTGCTGGCACTTCTAGGCCCGCTCCAGTTCCTAGATCAGCTAGGCGCATGCCAGCTACTGTTCCACCCCATTCATCTTCAGACCTTTCGATTCGCATGCTCACTGAGCTCGGGGACACCCAGAGAGTCATCCCGGATACTCGGAGAGACATCCCGGTCTCACGGCGAGAGATGGGTCGGGAGTTGGGGCGCCCGGCACGCAGCTTACGGGTCACTCGGGACCAGGTCCACCGGCTCGGGGGTATACGAGCGAGACTATGATATAACAGACCCGGTCCCATCCAGGCCCGCTACTCCACCATAGCCCGATTAGATTTTTGCTTGATGTTCACGTATTTTATTTTGTTAAAAGAGTAACTGTCCGACCTGTGGACCGTACTCTGTAGTTTACTTGTAATTGAAGACAAATTTTAGGAAATGGTTAATTTGTTTTTCTTTAATTCCTTCAGTAATTATTTCTGTTCTTCCATTAATAGTGTATTATGCATCTTTCTTAAGTCTCAAACAACAAGCAAGCTTATAGTGCGTTTTTATTAAAATTTTTAACTCTCCTAACTCAGCTCATTGGACACAGATGGCTGTAGAATGATTAACTGGACAGAGCCTAGGGCTCTGATACCAAGTTGTCACACCCCAATTCCGGCTGAACCAGAAGTGTGAGTGAACCGGTACTAAACCACGGTTCACACCAGGATCTCGAAAGACCGTGTCAACCAATCATCCTTGAGAAAACTAACAAAATCCAGAGTAATACTAGCAGCGGAAATAATTATAACAATGAGATGAACTAAATGATAATTTAAAATAATTAATCCAATTATTCCATCATCCATCAGAATTTAAATAATATTTTTATTACAAAACTTTAACTGAAAATAATCAAATCAAAGAGGAAAGACATAGAAGGAGCACTCGCATAACGCATCATGCTCGTCCTCCACACTCTGTGTCTCCAGGGCTGCCATCGTACTGTAGGCTGGGGCGGTCACGAAGTCCTCCACCGTATACCCTGCATCCAAATCTGAAAAGAGATATATATATATATATATATATATATCGGGGTGAGCTACAACACAGCTCAGTAAAGCACAAGACCAATGCAACATCCACATGCATGAGTTAACATTACAATTTGGGCCAGGTATAACTTGCAATTGTGCTATGGTAAGGTTTGGCGGCCACCGCACCTCCATGCACGAGAGTGTGAGCACACCCAACAGTCAGGCACCTACCACACTACTACTGTTGCCCCACATCTCTCACTCCGGTATAGAGATAGGACTCGAGTCTGGCGAGCAGGAAGGACCACAATCGCACGTCCTCCTCCTGATACCCCATACCGTACCAATACCTAAACCCCTATTGGCAAGGGCTTGCAAGTGGGTTCCATTTCTAACCAGTCCTAGATGTCAATACAAGTAGGCTCCACCCTAGTACAACCGTCTATGGCATAGGGATAGAGCTAGAGCGTGCAGGCCAGGCTGGAGACCACATTACCTCACCTCCCCCTGATACCCTACCCGCAACAAGCATACCAAGATGGAACTATACGCAAGTAGGCCCTATCCCAACATCACTCCCTATGGCATAGGGATAGAGCTAAAGCGTCATGGCCAGGTCAACGTCGACGTCGGAGATCACCATACCACATCACTGTGGCCAGATCAACGTCAACATCGGAGACCACCTGCCATAACCTCCCCCTGATACCCCACCCATACCAAGCATGCTAAGATAAGGTACTACTAAAAGGTGTCGGGGTGAGGAACGATCCCAGGCCCCTGGCCCTTCCCATTCCATACTCCAACTAAAACAATCACATGTCTAACATCCATCACACCTAGCATATGAAATGCATGAATAGATAAATCAAATAGAAATTACACTACATGACATGTGATATGCACAATCCATCAAACAAAGCATACAAATTTATACAGAAAGTAAAGAGCTCTCTAAAGTTTATTAATAATTCTTTAATTTAAGTTTCGGGTCTTGTCCCTTACCTGACGTGTGGTATCAATCCTTTTTGGCGTCAGAGGTTTCACATACAAGTCCTACACAATCATATTTACATGTTAATTTCCACTTATTAGAGTTTTAGAAGCCAAACCATGTTTTCCCAAACAAACAGGGCTCGGAACACATACCGGTCGCAGGATAGTGCAACCGGTATGGTGAGACCAGTATACATACCGGATGCACACATACCGGTCTCACTCTGATCTAACTGAGTGCGACCGGTATGGTGCCAGCGGTATGCATACCGGATGCACACATACCGGTCTCACTCAGATCTGGCTGAGTGCGACCGGTATGGTGCCAGCGGTATACACCGCGGCCCATACCACTGGACTCGCCCAAGGATATACCCTACGGCGTGATTCCGAGAGCGAGGTCTCCACGGTTAGCTTCCTAAGGTCTCTCCTGTCCTCTGCTAGGGTCCGATCCCTGTAAAGTCCTACGGATTGCGGCTAGAACGCCGCATAGCGACCCAGATCCGAAAAGAGACAAGAAAAGGTATCTAGGGCATAAATCATCAGATCCACCCTACGGGTAGATCCCAAGGGTTTCCCCTATCAATTGCTAAGGTCCATTCTCTGAAGGGTCCTACGGATTTTGGCTAGAATGTCAAAAACCAACAGATCTGAAAGAAAGGCGAAAGGAACCTAAGCATTTTCCATCAGTTCTCACGTCGCTTCGCGGCTCCGATCCGATAATCAACACTATCGGAAAGAAAGAGCACTTTACCGGTAGCGATTGTCAGTTGGCGGCGTGTTCCTCCACCGGCAGCTCCTTCCTGGGCGGCGTCTCCCTCCTTGAACCTCCTCCACTCCTTTTCCGAACGGATGGATTTACAAAGAGGTTCACGGAGTATCTCCCCCTCTCTTAATAGAGGGAGGCCGTCCAAGGCACGCTCCCCCCTCATATGGAAAGTTAAAGTTTCCATTTTTGAGAGAAACACAAGCTGGAGACGGACTCCAGCCGCTCGGAACTATACCGGTCTCGCACATACCGGTCGCAGGATAGTGCAACCGGTATGGTGAGACCGGTATGCCATACCGCTGGCCCATACCGGTCGCAGGATAGTGAGACCGGTATGGTGCAACCGGTATGCACTTAACCATTTTTTTACACCTTTTTCGTACCTGAAATTTACTGGTTCTTCACCCGGCTTCTTGCGCGGTCCCTTGCCCGGCTTCGCTTTCCGGTCCGGTTATGATTGGGGAACCTGTCATCGCGTAAAACCAGGGTTAAACCGGGTTTTTAGAGCACGGTTCTTACACTACGGTCGCATATGGTGCGACCATAGCTGGGACCATATGATTCCTGAATCTTCTTGAATGCCAGTGGTTGATCCTCTGGTCATGCTGGTCATGCTATGGTCGACCGTAGCTACGACCTTGAGATTTCTGGTCAAAGACTACATGTAATTCGAGTTCTTCCTGGGTTAAATCCTCTGCTCTTCAATTGGATTTATCCTATCCTATAACCATCATTAGTAGTTTCTTTTCAACCCTAATCATCAAACTCATCCCTCATGGTTATCCTTGGGATTTTCTCAAAGAATCACATAGATCATAATAGGTTGATATCTCTTAACCTTCATAGAAGTCTTATTCCTTAGAGTTTACGTCTCCAGAGATTCGATTCATACCTTTGCCTGTGATAGAGAGCCAATCTCTTCTCAACAAATTCCTCTCCTTAGCCTTTTCTTCTTCTCCTTCTCTTCCTTCTCTTCCCTTCACTTTCTTTAGGGTTTACTAATGTTCTAAAAGAGTAAAAAAGGATTGAGGGACGTCCTTTATATAGGGGAAAACTCTCCATATAGAGCCCACTTTCAATTGGGAAAGAAATCCGTTAGTTTAGGAATGTTTCCAAAACTCAGAGTCTGATCTAGGGTCTCACGATCGATGGCTACTGTCACAGAACCCATCGATCGTAGGGTCAAAATCATCGACCGTAGGGTCCTGGTTCAGTAACCATTGTTTCTTTTCGTATGGTCGACCGTACCTACCTAAATATGCGACCATATGCATACAGTTTTGGGTGTTGAGTCAATTTTTATACCTAGTTTGTGATCCATCTTCACACGGTCGGTCCACTTGGTCCAAAAATGAAGGGAATACCTGGTACGATACGATTAGACTAAGTTGGTAGAGTGTGGGTCTTACAACTCCCCCCCTCTTATATAAATTTTGTCCTCGAAATTTGCACATATCTTTCGAGTCGAATAGGTGAGGATATTACTTCCGCATAGCATTCTCTTCTTCCCATGTGATTTCTTCTACATCTTGACTTCTCCAAGTAACCTTCACATAATAGATGTCATGGTTGCGTAAACGTTGAACCTTCTAGCTAGTAATTTTAAAAGGTACCACTTCGAATGTCAAATCTTCAGTCAAATCTGGTGGATCCGCTGTTAACACGTGTGTTGGATCTCTGATGTACTTCTTCAATTGTGAGACATGGAATACATCATGTACACTAGACATTGATGGTGGTAGTGCTATCTGATATACTACCTTTTCACATCTAACTAGAACTTCACAAGGTCCAATATATCTGGGACACAGTTTTTCCTTCTGTCCGAACCGTTTTAAACCACTCATAGGAGATATTTTCAGAAATACCTTATCACCTATGGTGAATTCTTTGCATCGATTGTCCGCATATTGCTTCTGACGGTTCTGAGCTATTCAGACCTTTTCCTTGATAATGTCGACCACTCGACAAGTCTCCTCAACAAACTCTGGTCCAATAATACTCCGTTCTTCAACTTCGTTCCAAAATAAAGGAGTTCGACACTTCCTACCATACAGTGCTTCATAGGGTGACATCCGTATAGTCGCTTGATAGCTGTTGTTATAAGCGAACTCTATCAATGATAATTTCTTATCCCATGATCCTTTGAAATCAATTATGCAAGCTCAGAGCATATCTTCTAAAATCTGAATGGTATGTTCTGACTGTCCATCGGTCTGAGGATGGAATGCAGTACTAAACTTTAACATTGTACCCATAGCCTTCTGTAATCCTTCCCAAAACTTTGAAGTAAAGCGTGGGTCTCTGTCAGACACGATGCTTTCAGGTACACCATGCAATCTGACAATATTATCTACAAATAACTTAGCTAACCTCTCTAGGGTATACTGAGGTCGTAAAGCTATGAAACGAGTTGTCTTAGTCAAATGATCTACAATCACCCAGACCACGTCAACTACTCGGGGAGTCAATGGTAACCCGGTGATGAAGTCCATAGTGATGCAGTCTCATTTCCATGCCGATTCTGGCAATGGCTGCAATAATCCTGTAGGTTTTTATCTTTCAGCCTTTAACCATTGACAATTCAAGCATTAAGACACAAATTTAGCTACATCCGCTTTTATTCCTCTCCACCAATATAGTTTCTTCAGGTCATGACACATCTTTGTACATTCAGGATGTATCGAATAAGCGGTGGTGTGGGCTTCCTTCATTAGTTTGTGTCTAATATCCAAATCTTCATTTTCAGGAACACATACTCTCCCTTTGTATCTTATTACTTTCTCAGAATCCAAGGTGAAGTCAGGGTTAGTCCTACTTTTTTTTGAAGGTCTTCTTGCACCATTCTCAGACAAGGGTCTGATTTAATAGTTGTGTTAACCTCGTTTATCAGATCAGGTATAATCTTCAATGTAGCAAACATGTTTTAAAATAGATGAATAAATCCTTGGTCAATTTATTCATTCGGAATATCAATCATAAACTTCTCGTTATCGTAATTAAATACTCTTCATGTGACACACACTACGGCATTTGTACTAGCTTCTTCTTGGGGTTTTGTCATAGCTTTCCCGTTTAGTGCGTCAGCAACTACATTAGCTTTTCCTGGATGATACTAGATACCACAATCATAATCCTTCAGTAATTCCAACCATCTTCTCTGTCTCATGTTCAACTCCTTCTGATTAAAAAGGTGTGTGGGACTCTTATGATCTGATTTAATTTAAAATTTTTCTCCATATAAATAATGTCTCCATATCTTGACAGCATGTACCACCGCTACTAACTCCAAGTCATGAGTGGGATAGTTCTTCTCATGTGCCTTCAGTTGCCTTGAGGCATGCACAATTACTTGTTCTCCTTGCATAAGCACACATCCCAAACCTAACCCAGATGTATCGGTGTACAAGGTAAATGGTTGTCCTAAAATTGAAATGATCAAGATGGGAGCTGATATCAATCTAGCCTTCAATGTTTGGAAACACTCTTCACATTTTTCTGTCCAAACAAACTTTTCTCCTTTCTTTGTCAGGCTGGTGAGAGGTACGGCAATTCTAGAGTAATCTTCCACGAATCATCGATAGTAACCAGCTAAACCTAAGAAACTTCTAATTTCTGCAACATTCTTAGGTGCTTTCCATTTCACAATGGCTTCAATCTTGCTAGGATCTACTTTAATTCCTTCAGCAAATACAACATGGCCTAAGAAAGCGACTTCATTCAGCCAAAATTCACACTTTGTAAATTTTTCGTAAAGCTTCTCTTTTCTTAGTCGTAGCAAAGCGGCTCTTAGATTTATTATATGAGTTTCTTTATCATGGGAGTATACTAGTATGTCGTCAATGAATGCGATGACAAACGTATCCAACATATCGTGGAATACCCGATTCATGTGTTCCATAAAAGTTACGGGTGCATTAGTCAATCCAAAAGATATGACTAAAAATTCATAATGTCCATATCTGGTTCTGAATGTTGTCTTCGAAATATCACCTTCCTTAATCTTCAACTAATGGTATCCTGACCGAAGATCAATTTTGGAGAACACTTTGGCACCTTGCAACTGATCGAATAAGTCATCGATCTGAGGCAACGGGTACCAATTCTTGATTGTAAGCTTATTCAATTCCTGATAATCTATACACAGTCGAACGCTGCCGTCCTTCTTTTTTACAAAGAATACTAGCACTCCCCATGGTGATATACTGGGTCTAATATAACCCTTGTCTAGTAATTCCTGTAATTGTACCTTCAGTTCCTTCAGTTCAGTAGGAGCCATTCGATAGGGTGCTTTAGATGCTAGTGCGGCTCCGGGTATAAGATCTATAACGAACTCTGTCGTTCGGTCAGGTGGTAGCCCTGGTAATTCCTTAGGAAATACATCTGAAAATTCATGCACAACTTTAATATCCTTCATTCATGGTGCTTCCTTGGTGAGGTCAACCACAGACACTAAGTACCCAATTCCTCCTTTCTCGAGGCATTTTCTAGCCTTCAATGCAGAGAGGATGAGCTTTCATTTACGGAGAAGTTTGGTTCCTGCAAAACTAAACTCTGCTCCTTCCTTGTCTTTAAATGTCAGTTTCTTTTTCGTACATAATAGGTTTATGGAGTGCTGACCTAACCAATCCATTCCCAAGATAACGACAAAGTCTGTCAACTCAAGTTGAATTAAGGTTGCATCTAAAATCTTCTCACCGATAAGAACTGGACATGGTCCATAACCTTTGTGTCACACCCCAATTTTGGACTAACCGAAATGGTGTGATGAACCGTCAATAAACCAATGGTTCAACCAGGATCTCATATAGACTATGCCAACCATGTTAAACCAAAACACATTCCACATTAATTAGAGATAATAAAGTAACTAGCAAAAGTCTTATTAATAATGAACTGAGGTCTAATCATGATAAATAATTAATATTCTAGTTATCTCTAAGTAATCAAAACATAATTAATAGTGATTACAAATATGTAAATACAAAAGTTAAACACTAAGCAAAAACATAGTTGAAACACTAGCTTGACGAGCCATATTCGCCTCCATAGCTTGCTCATCTATAGCCGCTACATGTCCACACATTGGCCTATTCATATAGTCTTCAACCATAACACCTGCAACATCAGACACTAAAAAGAATTACGCGTGCGAGGGTCAGCTCTCCAACTTGAGCTCAGTGAGTAAACAAAACAATACAACAAACATATGCATGCATTCAATTCATATCTTTGGTCAGGTTTATAAGTTTACAATGTGCTTTAGAATGGTTTGGTAGCCCCCGCACCTCTAAACACAAGTGTATGAATCCACCCAATGGATCAAACACCATTACCGTCCCATATGCACTTACCATGGAATAGATATAGAGCTAGAGTCTGGTGACGAGGTCAAAGACCATCATGCCACGTCCTCCCCCTGATGCTCTACTCGCTTCCAATACACCAACCATACACATACATTCACATGCCTATTTCTAGCATCATCATCATCATCATCATCATCATCATGTTATAAATAAACAGAATTAAATATGCATGACAGTAATAACAGGAATATTGGACGACATGTAAGATGCACATTACAAGCGTACAAGCATAGAATCAATCATGGCATTGGACTCAATAAAGTAAACAATTTATTATTATCCAATTAGTTTAGGTCTTGTTCCCTCACCTTTGATTGATGGTTGTTCCTCTTCCAAGCTTTGTAAAACACTTTTGGACCACTTGGAAACCTAATAAATATATGGATTCTAAGTTATAGTTCATATCATTAATTACTGTGTTTAAATGTCCTATCTGAAATCAATCAGACCTCCAGAAGCTGAGTGGTTGCAGGTGTGGCTGCACCTGTGGTCTCAGTTTCTGCGACCACAGGGTGTGGGGTCGATACGTGTGGTCGCATATCATCTGACCATACACATGCGACCACACCCTCCTTGGAACCTTCCCTAGGGCATGTGGTTGAACATATGTGCCTCATGTGGTCGATCAAACTGCGACCCCATGAGTGCTGGTTGACTTTTCACTCTTAATCCAATACTTTCATGTCTTGATACCTTGGCCTATCATTATGATCCTTCCTATGATTATTCTATGGCTTAAAATTCACACTTTTACATAATTCTTCACTTAATCCATTCTCCAAGGATCCCTTTGAGTTTTGTCCATGGTCTTAAGGATTTAGATCTTACTTTAAATCACTATCTCCTCCATGATCTATTTCAGGCGTTCAACTGATGTAGGAGATGTTTTCATACCTTAAACTTGTTGAAGAATCAGAGCTCTCTTTAAAATTCCTTCTCTTAGTCTTCCTCTTCAATTCTCTTTCTCTTCCTCCTCCTCTCTTTCTCTCTCTTTTAGTTTGAGTTCTAAAAGAATGAAAGAGGCTAAGGGACATCCTATATATAGAGGAAAACCCTCCATATAGAGTCCTAATTTGATTAGAAAAGAACCCCCTTCAGATTAGGAAGGTTTTCTAATCACGGAGTCAGTTATAACATCGTGTGGTCGCATGTGGGGTCGCAGAACCCATCGACCACACGTCCAAAAACTATGACCACACGTCCCAGACTCCAGTGGTTTCATTATTCTGAGGTGTGGTCAACCCCACCTGTTTAGGTATGGGGCCACACACTTCTAATTAGATGATTTTGGGTTCAATTTCATACCTAACCTTGTGGTTTCTTCATGCACTTGGTCCGCTTGGTCCGACCATGATAGGAAGACCTGATACAAGGTAGTAAGACCGGGTCAGTACGATACGGGTCTTATACTTTGTCTAGTTCTACTTCTAATCCCATAGGTGATCATACGAGCAGTTTGCAGTCTAAAGGTCTGAGGGGTAGATTTAACTTCTTTCCAAACGACACAGATATAAAAGAATGAGTAGCCCCAGAGTCAAAGAGTACTCTAACGGGTATGCCATTAATAAGTACGATACATATGATTTGATTTAATATAGTCTACATGCTCACACAAGGTATTTCAAAACAAAAGGTTGAATCATATCTGTGACCACATCAGGCAATGCGACAACATCCTCAGAAGTAACTGCATAAACTTTCCCTTGTTGTAGCTGCTTCCTTGGCTTAGGACACTCTCTTGAATAATGTCATACTTGATCGCAATCGAAGCATTTGACTACAGCATTACTTTGATTCTGTTGAGGTTGGGCTGTTAGAGTAGTCTTGGCTATAGCATTGAAGCCTTGAGTACGGAAGGGTTTAAATGTCTTTGAGTTCCCTCCGTTGTATGAGTTCCCATTGGGCCTCTTTATACCTCTGTTCTGAGCAAAATAACTTTCCCTCTGGCTCGATTTCAGTACTCGAGCAATATGTACCGTTTCATTATAATCTTCTTTTCCAGTCCCAATACATGCTCATGGATACTTCCCCTAAGTCCCATAACGAACCTTTGGGTTTTGGTATTTTCCTCCTACATGCTAGAGGGAGCAATGAAAAACAGCTCTTCATAACGTTGTTGATAAGCGTCTATAGACATTTGTCCTTGATATAGACTCAGAAATTATTTTTCCATCTGGTCTCTGAAAATCCTGGGAAAATACTTCTCGAAGAAAGCTTCTTTATAAATAACACATGTCAGTTGGGCATGCTATCTTAACAGATAACCTGTAGTTGATTTCCACCAGTGGTGTGCGTCACCTTTCAACATAAATGTGGCACATAATACCTTATCTCCTTTATTTATTGTAATCATCATAAAGTATCTTTCCATTTCATCGATCTAGTGAGCTGGCCACAACGGATCTGATGGCTTTCCTGTGAATTCCTTCGGCTTCAACTTTAGGAAACTCTCGATCAATCGAGAGTGATCAAGCTGATACTGTGCATATGCCCCATATATAGGCTGTTAGTACTGATAATTACCTTGGTTATACCCGCCTTGCGGTGTTTCAAGGTTTTGCACTTGGCCTTGTACTGCTGGTGTGTGGTGCTTGGGGTACAGTGTTCCTACCACCAGGTGCCGTACTAGCTTGTCCTGTAGGTAGAGATGTTGTGTTTGCAACTGGGAAGGTAATTCCCATAGCAGCTTGCATGTTAGCTTACATTTTTTGTATATGCTGCATTTGTTGTGCCAAATTTATCACCATAGTAGCCAAATCCGTAGGTGGCGTAGGTATGTTGGTTGGGTTGGCTTGGGTGTGAACATTCTGAGGTGCAGCATTCTGAGCTCCAATATTTCCTTCCTGCCCTTGCTGACCTTCATTATTGTTGGTCTCCATAGGTGGTGGAGATAGGTTTGCATTTTGTTTCCTTCTACTTACTCTATTCCCAGCCATTTAAACTCTTGGTTGATGTGTTATTGGCAAAGCTACACATGTGAGACAAAATAGAGTGGTGGTATTGGGTTAGTCTCACAATGGAAGGCCAGAGAAGAACAAGATTCATTGGCAAAAGTTCGAACAGAATCAAAATAGACAACAGTCAGTCATACGGTCGATGGCCTATGGTCGCATGTTGTGCGGCCATAGGTGCGACCTTCAAAATCTTGGCAACATACAAAGACCCTATGGTCGATCACACGATCGATCATACGGTCGATGGTTTTGGTCGAATTGTGCGACCGTATGGTCAAAAATCAGTTTTAAAACCTGTTTTTGAGATTTTCTTCTCATTTCTTTTCCTCCTTCCTACGGTCTCAACTCAACTCACCACCAGTGAGTTACTACAGTATCAACCGTATGAACTTGGTGATTTTTCCATCGATCTACAACCTACATTCCGTTCCTCCAGGTATGTTCCCTACTCTTGTTCCTTTTTAAGCTTTCATACCTAGGTTTTTGCCATTTGTAGGGTTTTCTTCTATTTCACATTTTTTGAATTGTAAAAATTTAATTTTTATTGGGGGTTATTGCTATTGACCACCCAATGGATGAAAGCCCTCAAGAAAATTTGAGTTTCATCGGTTGGTTTGGTAAAATTTTTGAAATTCC
>CM053270.1:3668483-3763841 GCA_028583415.1 Protea cynaroides | reverse complement strand
ATTAGGGTGTGACAGACTGTGTCAATCATCCAAACCAAATACACATTCCACAACATAATCAGAGATAATAAAATAAACAGTGAAAGTCTTATTAATAATGAACTGAGTGTCTAACATGATATGTAAGTAAATAATCTAATTATCTCCAAATAACTCAAAACATAATTAAATAATCTATTACAAGTTTTCATAACTCCCAAATAGAAAATAACTAAGAATAAAGACATTGGAAACACTTGCACGTAGAGTCATGCTCGTCTTTTACAGTCTGTGTGTCCATCGCAGCCAAGTGTCCATACGATGGCCCCTCCATATAGTCTTCCACAGTAGGATCTATATCATCAACTAAAAATATTCGACGTCAAGGGGTGAACACACGTCACGGCTCAATGAGTAAACAAAACAACATATGCATGCATTCAATTAATATCTTTGGTCTGGTTTAAGTTTGCAACTGTGCTATAGAAAGGATTGGTGGCCATCGCACCTCTATACACTAGTGCATGAATCTGCCTAATGGATCAAACACCACTGCCGTTCCACATGCACTCACCATGGAATAGAGATATAGCTAAAGTATCCAGATCACACACTGCCAATACTTTCCTTGATGCCCTATCCATACCAGTACGTATGCCCCAAATGGCAAGGGCTTGTAAACTGGGCTCGGTACTAACCAATCCTAAATGTCATCCATATATATCCAAGGCCTTATCCCAGTATCCCTCAATACGTCTATAGAGATAGAGCTAGGGTTCCTTGACAGAGGTTCCTTGGCAGAGTCAAAAACCATACGGTCCACAAACACCCCCTTGATGCCCTATGACGTACTAGTTTCTGTTAAGGTAGTAGCGATACAACGATGTCAATGTGAAGCATGGTTTAAGGATCACACACCCTCCCCATACAGCACATCGACCACACCATAAACACATGCCTATTCCTATCATCATCCACAATAGAGTAAAACAATAAAATAAATATGCATGAATAAGAATAGCAGTAATATTGGATGACAAGTGAGATACACATTAAAATCATACAAGCATGACATCAATCATAGCATTGGACAAATAAAAGAAAGAATGACTTGTTATTATCCAGTTAGTTTAGGTTTTATTACCTCACCTTTAGATCTTAGTATCAACCCTTTCCAAGCTTTGGAAATTAACTTGTATTAGTTGACAACCTAGACAATTGATGAATTTAGATTAGGGTTCGATGGTATTAGGTTACAATAGTCTAAAATCTAGTTTGGCCCCAAAATAGGCTTTCTGCAACTGAGTGGTCGATGCAGTGGTCACAGGTACATGTCGACCATACATTGTGTGGTCGACCATGTGGTCGCACATCATGCGTCCACTGATGCGACCATACAACCTTGTGTAAACTTTCTGAGAGTTTGTAATCGACTCACTAGTCACTCTATGGTCCACTACTTATGCGACCACACAATTTATTGATTGTGTTCGTGGGTCTTTCTCAATCCAACCTCTGGTCCATTATTGAAACACCTCCTAGGGTTGTTCTATGGCCTTCATACCTTGATGATTTCAATCTACAAATATTCCCTAACCTAATTTCATATATTCCTATGAATAAATTGGAAGATCTCATGATCTTAGCCCCGAGGTTGAGTTCCATTCATCAACATGATGAAGGGTGAGCCTAATCCAACTATTCCTATTATCTACAGAGGTGAGTCTCTTAACTTAGGTTCCTCACTATAGAGGAAGGGAATCGATTGGTAATACTTCTATAATTCCTCTTCTCCAAGCCTCCTTTTCCTTCTTCTCATCTTTCTCCTTTTCTCTCTCTCTCTTTCTCTTAGATTTAGGGTTTAGAATTGATCCCAAAAGAGTGAGAGAAACTAAGGGACATCTTTTTTGTAGAGGAAAAACCTCTACATAGAGTCCTCTCTCAACTAGGAAAGAGATCCCCTAAATTTGAAAAGTTTTCAAATCTCAGAGTTGGTTTTGAGTTTGTGTGGTCGACTGTGTGGTCGCAGAATCCGTAAAACACACAAAGCCGATTATGCGACCACTAAATTTAAAATTTACTGTCCTCACTTTCTGATTGAGTGGTCGGCCTCACAACATTTGTCAGTCGACCATACAATTAAATTTACTATTTTTAGATTGTTCCACTTACCTAGCCTTATGGTTTCTTAATATGGTTGGTCCGATTAGTTTACCCAAGCTAGTAATGATGAGAAGACCTGGCACGACATGGTCAAACCCGGTTAGTGCAGTGCGGGTCTTACACCCCTTGCATTAGAAGACTTCATTATTTTAATCTATCATTTATTGTTTTTTATTTTGTATTTTCAGCCCTTGGATTTAAGGGTATGATTGTCTTTTATTTTCTCTATTATGCCTATAAAAGGCCACCAAACTTAGCTTGTAATGCAAGACAATTTGAAGTGATTCTTATGAATGAAATTTGCTTAAGTGCAATTCTTGAACCTGTTAAGATTGGAACAGTACAAACAAGAAGAAAAACACATGAAGAATTAACGTAGTATAGCACTCTTGAACCTGTTAGGATTGGAAGAGTACAAACAAGAATAAAAATACACTAAGAATTAACGTGGTTCAATACCCCATCGAGTGATGCCTACGTCCACCAGAGAAAAGAGTGACTTCCTTCAATTCCAAGAACAGTCTATAAATCTCTACCTGACAGGCTTATCTCATCTGTCAGCCTTACAGCCTTCTAGCTCTCTACTGTCAGAGGAGAATCCTCTGATAGTCCTTACAGCCTTACCTATGTTTTTCCACATAGAGACTATATATAGACAAACGTAGAAACCCTAATCCCCATAATTACAAGTTTACCCCCGTACATGTAATAGACCAAAACCCTAATACAAGTACAAACTCAATAATCATGTGGATCCCATAGAATACAAGATACCAACCCAACAAATCTCCACCTGGCTTAGATTCTATAAACCACCTTGAAGAAGAACCCGTTGATGTTGATTCTGTAAACTTGTCTCTGCTAAAATGCTACACTCAAACCAGCATAGCCCACACCCCGTCTGGGTGTCCTGCACAGCTCACCACCATACGATGTGATGTGGCTCCATCTCTCCCACTGCTGCAGTAACATTGGAAAGATCACCGTCACACACAGTCTTCCTGCAACTCCAGTTGCACCTGGAACCTGAGCCTCTTACCTCAGCACCTCCAATGTAGACCTAGATAATCGACTCCTCATCTCAGTCCTTTGCAACTCTAATTGCACATGGAACCCGAACCTCTCACCTCCACACCTCCAATGCAGACCTAGAGATCCGACTCCTTGTCCCAACCCCCCAGCCCTCCTTTGCCCCATGGTGTAGCATCAACTGACCATGATGCACATCGTGCCGGGATTCAAATCCACTGTCAGATCCAAGACTCAATCCGCCCAGGTCCACTATTTCCAAACCCAAGACATCCTTCTTCTGACGCCACAAGTCTAGTAGCATAAACCTCTGCTGACCTACTCTGAGCTTCCTTAAGAAAATCTCGATTGGTAGAACCCTTGGAGAACCCTACTCCCACATGTGATAATGGGTATTCTCCTATTTTCATGCTAATGGTTGCCATAAATGGTAACTCAAAAAAACTTTCCAAGTTCAACCAAGCATCTTCCATACCGGGATTCAACTGTTTCAATTGAGATCTAGTAGCACCAGTCTCTTCCATCGTCGACTCGACAACATCTCTTCTAAAGCCAGACAACACTCTTGCCGATGATAGAGCATCGAGCAGATTTACCCGTAACAGAAATCTTACCGCTTTCAAATCTGCATCTCTGGCTAGGATTCCCATCGACGACACCTGCACAACAGTGGCTGACCTGAGCCGCTTATAGGGGTCACCCCTCGCACTGCACCTTTTCTCCTTTCTAGTCACCGAAACCATCGATCGCCCTCCTGTAATTAGAACATCAGAAGCAAGATGCCCCTTTATCGCTACAACCTAAAAGAACCTCACATGCGATATCGGATGAGTCACCGCAGCAAGCACCGATCCCCTTGATATGACACATAACTTCATGGCTTCCTGTATATCTGCGACCATCGACACCCTCGAACCATGCGTTTGACCTTGAGCCATATCCTGCAAGTCTCTATTATGAACATCAGTCGATCTAGAATCCCGCTGCCTAACCCTTGGAGCCATCGCTCTTTCATGATCTGACCCCCTGCTTTTATGAATCGCGACCTCTCCCATCATCATTTCAAATGATCTACTTGGTTCATGATCCATCATCAGATTATTTTCGATTCTGGGCATTGGTTTTTAACTCCTTTTTTTTTTTCTCTTCAATGCACTGATCACTTTTCTCAAAAGCTGATCAGAGATTTAGAGTTAAAAAAAAAAATCCCTCTTCTTGTATGATAATGATGATCACTCTTTTTTTTTCTTTTTTTTTTAATTCCTTAACTTTTCCTAAGGAATGTCTAAGGAAAAAAAAATGTAAAAAACTTACTTTTTTTTTCTTCTTCTTCTTCTTCATACTTTGTACTCCCTCCTTCTACCAGATATGTGATCAATCTATCGAACCTTAGCTCTGATACCACTTGTTAGGATTGGAAGAGTACAAACAAGAAGAAAAACGCACATATAATTAACGTGGTTCAGTACCCCATCGAGGGATGCCTATGTCCACCAAAGAAAAGAGTGACTTCCTTCAATTCCAAGAACAGTTTACAAATCTCTACTTGATAGGCTTATCTCATCTGTTAGCCTTACAGCCGTCCAGCTTTCCACTGTTAGAGGAGAATCCTCTGACAGCTCTTACAACTTTACTTAGGTTTTTCCACACAGAGACTATATATAGACAAATCTAGAAACCCTAATCCCCCACAATTAGAAGTTTACCCCTGTACATGTAATAGACCCAAACCCTAACACAAGTACATACTCAATAATCATGTGGACCACATAGAATACAAGACACCAAACCCAAAAGTACCTAGAAGAGTTCTCCCATGAAACCTTGAAGAAGTTGCATTTCATCCTAGAAGAGTTGGAATTTTGTTCTTCACCAACATTCTAGAAGAGTTATAGACTACATTTGGAGTTAATTTGCATCCTAGAAGAGAAGTAAGTCACCCCACCTTCACTTCCATCAATTATATCCTTTTTACCTTTAAAAAAATTCCAAAATTTATTTCTACACTTCACCTCCATTTTGGTTCCTTTGATTTTGTAAAAATCCACTCTCCCGATCCATTATTTTTACAAGCCAAAATTGGTTTACATCAAGATTTTTTAGTTTTGGTGTCTTGTATTTTATGGGGTCCACATGGTTACTGGGATTGTATTTGTATTAGGGTTTGATTCTACTACATGTACGGGGGTAAATCGATAATTGTATGTTGATTGGGGTTTCTAGGTTAGCCTATATATTGTCTCTGTGTAGGAAAACCTAGAAAAACTAATAGGGGAGAATACTCTGTCAGGTGGATATCTATAGACTTTTCTTAGGAATGATGAAATATATCTTTTCTCTGGGTGAACATAGGCATCCCACAATTGGGTGCTGAACCACGTTAATTCTCTATGTTTTATTCTTGTTTGCGCTCTCTATTCCTAACACCATCACTGCTATAACTTTCTTTAAACCTAATGAAACATAATTTTATCTTATTTTAATTTCCATTACATAATGCATGGTTGCAAATCATATTCTACATAATTTTATTATTGTTCCTACTATGTGTGGTATTTACTAACATAGCTAGCAACTATATGAGTACTCTTTGCAGTTAAGCCTTCGATTTAGCAAGTTATTGTGAGTTTTTTTATTCTTTTATGTTTGGAATTTTCTGTTTTAGATGTTCTTAAGTCTCTTTAGTTGCTAAACATTTTCTTCCATTAGTATTAGGAGTTTTGACGCTTTTTGCACATGAGTACTTCATAATCTGTGGTTAGTTTTGCTATTACAAGAAATCTGATTGGCTTTTATTTAGTTACATGCATGTTGGCTAGATTGGTAATGTTCTTTACACCTGGTTATCTTGATTCTAGCATGCTTGCACATCATGTTTTGTAAGACCCGCATGCCACGAACCCAGTCTAACCTTACGTTTTCATGTCGTGACCGGTCTTCCCATCATAATCGGCTCAAGTGAACCAATTATATGAAGAAACCACAAGATGAGATAAGTCACAAGTCAAATTTAGTTGTTGTGGTTGACTGGTTAAGTTTGTATGGAAGCAAACAGTCAAAAACTAAAAACCAGTGAATTTTGGACCTACGGTGGCATGTTTGGGGGCTATGGTTGCACCTATGGTCAACTGTAGTGAGACCGTAGGTGCTATGGTTGCATGTTTTGGTCTTACGGTTGACAGTTTATGCGACCGTATGATCGACCGTAGGAACTCAGAACCGACTCCGTGTTTAGAAAACTTTCTTAATTTGAAGAGGACTCTTTCCTAATTGAAAGAGGACTCTATATGTAGGTTTTTCCTCTATATAAGGGATGTTCCTTAGCCTCTTTCACTCTTTTAGAACCCAAATTGAAACTCTAAACCTAAGAGAGAAAGAGGGAGAGGAAGAAAAGGAGAAGGAGATTTAAAGAAGAAGGCTGAGAGGAAGGTTTGCAGAGAAGAGTTCTATTTTTCTACAACAAGCTTAAGGTATGGACTTGACTCTATAGGATAGATTAGATAGGATAGGTTCCTTTCCATCAAGTTGATGTGTTGAATCTAATGTAACGATTTCGGTTATAGAATTTCTAAGCAAAACCATGGAGAATAGGTTAGGGTTAATGGATGAGGGATAAACTAAGAATATTGGCCTTAGAATGATCATTAGGGAGGACCCCATTGATGATTCAAGAGGAGGAACTCATGTGAGAAGTAAAAAATCAACCAAACTATGTATGGTCGCAGCTATGGTTGACCATAGGATGAGAAAGTATCAACCACAACATTCGAGAAGAATTCAGGAAATATACAGTCGCAGCAACGGTCGCATGTAATGCGACCATAGGGTATCGACCGTAGGTCCTACGGTGGTATATATTGCTACCATAGCATCGACCATAGCATCGACCGTAAGAAACAAGCATATTTTAAGACCAAACAAGGTTTTTGACTACTATAACTTGGTAAACTTGAACCCTAACTTACATACATTAATTGTTTAGGATCCTAATAGATTTAAAGTGACTTTCAAAAGCTTGGGAGAGGAATAAGGAGAGGAACAAACATCGATCAAAGGTGAGGGAACAAAACCTAAACTAATTGGATAATAACAAACTGTTTATTTTTATTGAATCCAATGCCATGATTGATTCTATGCGTGTATGCTTGTAATATACATCTCACACGTCATCCAATATTTTTGCTATTACTGTTCATGTATAATTAATTATATTTATTTATAACATGATGATGATAATGATGCTAGGAATAAGCATGTGAATGTATGTGTGTGGTTGGTGTGTTGGATGCGAGTGGAGCATCAAGGGAATGATGTGGCATGGTGGTCTTTGACCTCGTCACCAGACTCTAGCTCTATCTCTACTTAAGTCTTGCCCACTAACATCATCGTATCATCATTACCTTAGCAGAACTATTATGTCATAGGGCATCAGGGGAGGGGGTCTCGAACCGTGTGGTCTCTGACTTTGTCGGGGGGCCTTAGCTCTATCTCTATGGATGTATTGAGGGATGCTGGGGTGAGGCCTTGGATACACTGTATGGCATTAGGATTGGTTAGTTGTGAGCCCAGTTTGTAAGCCCTCGCCAATAGGGGCTTACGTATTGGTATGGATAGAGCATCAGGGAAAGTGTTGGGTGTTTGATCCGGACACTTTAGCTCTATCACTATTCCATGGTGGGTGCATATGGGCGGCAATGGTGTTTGATCCATTGGGCGGATTCACACACTCATGTATAGAGGTGCGGCGGCCACCAAACATTTTTATAGCACATTGCAAACTTATAAACCAGACCAAAGATATAAATTGAATGCATGCATATGTTTGTTGTATTGTTTTGTTTACTTACTGAGCTTAAGTTGGAGAGCTGACCCTCATGTGTGTAATTCTTTTTAGTTTCTGATGTTGTAGGTATTACGGTTGAAGATTATGTCGATACACCAACATATGAATAGGTGATGGCTATGGATGAGCAAGCTGTGGAGGACTATTATGATTCGTTAAGTGAGCGTTTTAACTATGGATACGCTTAGTGTTTAACTTTCGTATTTGGATATTTGTAATATGTATTAAATTATATTTTGGTTACTTGGAGATAACTGGAATATTAATTAATTATCATGATTAGACCTCAGTTCATTATTAATAAGACTTTCACTATTTACTTTATTATCTCTAATTAAAGTGGAGTGTGTTTTGGTTTAACATGGTTGGCATAGCCTATACAAGATCCTGGTTGAATCGTTGGTTTATTAACGGTTCATCACACCATTCTGGTTAGTCCAGAATTGGGGTGTGACATGTCTAGTGCTGCTTCAGTCCCTACATTACCTATTAGATACCCTCTTTATTACATCTATGCCTTATTTTAATCTTAGAGTAGGTCCATCTAGAAATCCTAGAGTTAGCCTACATCAGTTTGGTATCAGAGCATAGGTTTGGGTTATCTAGTAGGTGCTAGTTAAGAGTCATCACTAAAGTGATCCTTGTATGTCCACTAAGAGTGGTCATAGTTATCAAAACATGTCAAACCCTCCAAGCACTCTTATGACACCTGAGCAATGGCAAGAGTTGTTAATAGCTAATCATGCAGAGTTGATGGCCAGTAGGGCTGATTGGGAAAGACTTAACCAAGGTATCCAAGCCATCTCTGATAGACATGCTGTGATTGAGGCAACTATTCAGATCCCTTATGGGCAGCAAGGTCAAAATGCCCAAGACACTAAACCTAGAGTGAACAACCCCAACCCTGTCCTAGAAAACCCTGGAAATGACAGACGTTATGATTATGTTGGTGTCTATGATAGGGTAGGCGACAATTATCATGGTCCAGGGCACGATCAAGGTGGTTACAGAGGTCAAGGACACTGAGGTCAGAGGTATTGCTCTTCTTTTGGGGATGATGATGATTATGATCATCGAGATAGGATAGTAGATGTTAGGAGAATGATCAAGGTAGATGCTCCCACCTATGATAGCCAAATAGATACCAAGGTCCTCCTAGGATGGATTAAACAAATGGATAAGTACTTTGATTTTTATGAAATGTCTGAGGAGGTTAGTTTGAGGTTTGCAAGAATGAAGCTCATTGGAGAAGCTCAGGGCAATTGGACTGAGCTAGAGTATCAAGAGGAGAGTCAAGGACACGAGCTTATTCTAACTTGGCGTGAGATGTAAGAAAGGATTAAGAAGGAGTTCCTACCTATCACCCATAGGTTGTAACTTTTTAAAGAAATGAACATCTTGAAGCAAGGGAAGATTCCATGACTAAGTACATGGCTAAGTTTAATGAATTAAAAACCCGAAGCTAGACTCGAGAGGAGGTGGAACGAACATTGGCTAGGTTCCTGACAGGGCTTAATTCTGACATCCAGCTACGTCTAGCACCTCACCTTATTAGAGATGTTTCCCAAGTATTCCATATAGCACTTGAGTTGGAAGGGTCTATGAGGTTTACCCCATAAAAGAAAAATGAGTTCCAACCTAGGGATTCCAATTTTCAAAAACCCTTCCAAGGTCCTTTTACTTTTCCAAAGCCACCCACTAACCCTCTACATCCATTCAACAATAAGGGTAAATGCCTTTTGGGAGAGGCACCCAAGAAAAGTGGACGAGTACAATGTTTTAAATGTCAAGGCTATGGCCATTATTCTCAAGAATGCCCCAATAGGAATTGGTATGTGGGAGAACAAGAGTACAAAGAAGATATTCAGGAAAACACTCAAGAAGGTGATTATAAGGACCATAGGTATAGTGAGATTATTTCAGATGAGGAAACTGAGATAGTAGGCAATTCTAGAATGAGAATTGCAAGGTGCATAATTTCTCGACCAAGGGTAGATGAGTTATTTGACATCTCTAGACTGGGAGTTGTGCGATGCATGGTTTCATAACCCAAGGACAATGAAGATTGGCGATGTACCAATATCTTCATTACTTACTCCTGTCATCAGGGTAAGAATTGTCGTATTGCCATTGACAATGGTAGTTGCATGAATGTAGTTGCCCAAAGTGTTGTCGCTAGAATGGGGCTAAAACCAAAGGCACACCCAAAACCTTACAAGGTTCCTGGGTTGATCAGTCTACCATTCCCATTACCTTATGGTGTCTACTTCCCTTACACTTTGCCATGAATGAAGACAGAGTGTGGTGTGATGTCTTAGAAATGGATCTCGCTCACATCATCCTTGGTAGACCTTGGTTATATGATCGAGATGTCAGTAATTTTGGAAAATCTAACACCTGTATCGACTATTCCCTAGTCCACCCAAAGAGGTAAAAATTCCAAAACACAAGGGTAGTACGCCCAAGCAAACTCCGCCAAAATCACTCAACATCATAAAGTCGAAGCACTTCGAAAATGAGTATAGAGACACCGGGGTTATTTACGCTCTAGTTTCCATACAAAGTAATACGGTTACATCAAGCACATTTACTAAGGTTCCTAGAGAAGTACAACCTTTGCTGAAAGAGAATGAGTAGTTGTTTCCTAAGGAACTACCTGAATTACCACTGATGCGTAACATTCAACATGTCATCGATTTAGTTCCAGGTTCTTTACTGCCAAACTTAGCTCACTACAGGATGAATCCCAAGGAACATGTGGAACTCAAATGGCAAGTCAACGAGTTACTTAAGAAAGGATTCATTAGAGAGTCTTAGTTTTTGTAAGGTACCTGCTCTACTTACACCCAAAAAGGATGAAACTTGGCGTATGTATCTTGGTAATAAAGCCAACAATAAAATCACCATTAAGTATGGGTTTCCCATACCTAGACTTGATGATATATTAAATAAGATGGCTGGAGTGAAAATATTTTCCAAGATTGACCTCAAGAGTGGGTATCATCAAATCCGAGTTAGGCTCGGTGATGAATGAAAGACTGCCTTCAAGACAAAGGATGGTCTATATGAGTGGCTTGTTATGCCTTTTGGTCTGACCAATGCACCTAGTACCTTTATGAGAGTCATGAATCAGGTACTATGACCATACAATGGCAAATTTCTAGTAGTTTACTTTAATGACATCCTCGTCTTTAGTAAGACACAAACTACTCGTCTGGATCATTTACGGTAACTTTTCCAACCACTTTTAAATGAGAAACTTTATGCCAACTTGAAGAAGTGTACCTTTATGAGTGATTAAGTCATTTTCTTAGGATTTATTATTTCAGCACAAGGAGTATCTCCTGATCCTGAGAAGATAAACGCAATTGTTAAGTGGCCTGAACCGACCAATATCCATGAGATGCGAAGCTTTCATGGCCTAGCGACCCTTTATAGGCGGTTCATCCATCGAATTAGTTCCATTATGGCTCCCATCACTGATTTTATTTAGAAAGGGGAGTTTCAATGGACAAAGGGAGCTACTAAGGCTTTTGTAGAAATCAAGAAGTTGATGACGGAGTCACCAGTTTTATGTCTCCCTAATTTCTTTAAGGTCTTTGAAGTACAGTGTGACACATCTGGCATTGGAATTGGTGGCGTCCTTATTCAAGAAGGACACCCTGTTGCTTATTTCAGTGAAAATCTTAATGAAGCCAAGCAATGGTACTCCACCTATGACAAAAAATTTTATGCGGTTGTCTAAGTTTTGCGCTATTGGCGACATTACTTTTTACGACAAGAATTTGTTTTATATTTCGATCACTAGGCGCTAAAATACTTGAGCTCCCAAACCAAATTATAACCCATGACATGCCAAGTGGGCTGAATTTCTATAAGAGTACACATTTGTACTCAAACATAAATCCGGTGTGGACAATACAGCCGCTGATGTGTTAAGTTGGGTACACATGCCCCTCCTTCCCTAGAAAGGTCAAAGTTAGATTAAAGTGCTACTCAACACCAAGAGTATAGAAGTGGTAGGTTTTAAGCAAGTCAAGGAGCAATATCCTAATTTTTCAAATTTTAGTGAGCCCTTCACTTCTCTGAGCGAAGATTATCCTGTAACCTGCTCAGATTACCTCCTTAGAGGTGGTTTCCTTTTCAAAGGAAATCAGTTGTGCATTTGTAGGACATCATTAAGGGACATCCTAATCTGGGGATTGCATGCCGGTGGAGTAGCCGGTCACTTCGGTCAAGATAAGACCCTTGCCCTTGTTGAGGAAAGATTTTATTTGTCACACCTAAATTTTGCACTATTCAGAATGGTGTGATGAACCGCTAATAAACCAAGGGTTCAACCAGGATCTCAAATAGACAGTGTCCGTTTGCTTAAACCATACACATCCACAACCATAATCAGAGTAAATAAACAATAGCAGAAGACTTATATATTAAATGAACTGAGAATTCTAAGAGTGTTAACATAAATAAAATATCCAATTATCTTCATTTCACTAAGACATAAATAAGTAAAATAATCAATTAAATTATCTGTATAATCTAAATAAAATCTAATAAAAAACGCATGAGTTGCATTCGCAAGACGAATCATGCGACTCCATCATAACTTCAGCGTCCATTGCCGTAGCATTTCCGTACATAGGAGCATTGATATAATCTTCTACAGTCGTACCTACATCATCAACTAAAAACATTCGGCGTCGAAAGGGTGAGCACACATCACGGCTCAGTGAGCAAACGAAACAATGCAACAAACATATGCATGCATTCAATTCATATCTTTGGTCTGGTTCATAAGTGTACAATGTGCTATAGAAAGGTTCGATGGCCGCCTCATCTCTATACACAGGGTGTGTAAGCCCACCCAACGGATCAAACACCATTGTCGTCCACATCCACCCCACCATGGAATAGAGATAGAGCTAAAGTGTCCGGATCAAACACCGCATAACACTTCCCCTGATGCCCTACCCATACCAACACGTAAGCCCCTGTTGGCGAGGGCTTGGAAACTGGGCTCGCAACTAACCAATCCTAATGTTAAACAGTGTATCCAAGGCCTCACCCCAGTATCCCTCAATACATCCATAGAGATAGAGCTAAGGCCCCCCGGCAGAGTCAGAGACTACACGGTCCAAGACCACCTCCCCTGACACCCTACGATGTAATAGTTCTGCTAAGGTAATGGCGATACGACGATATTAGTGGACATGACTTGAGTAGAGATAGAGCTAAAGTGCTCGGATCAAACACCGCATAACACTTCCCCTGATGCCCCACTCGCATCAAGTACACTAACCACACACATACATTCACATGTCTATTCCTAGCATCATCATCATCATCATGTTATAAATAAACGAAATTAAATATGCATGAACAGTAATAACAGGAATAGTGGATGACATGTGATATGTACATTACAATCATACAATCATAGAATCATACAAAGTATAGGACTCAATAAACAAAAAGAGTTTATTATTAGCCAATTAGTTTAGGTCTTGTTCCCTCACCTTTGATAGAGTGTAGATCCTCGTTCAAGCTTTATGAATCACCTTTAAATCACTAGAAAGGCCTAACAAATCGATAGATTTTAATTAGAATTAATTTCAACAAATTTAGACTAGCTGAAATCGTAGGGTCGCAGGTAGGGTAGCACCTAGGGTAGCAGTTTTCTGCGACCCTAGGGTGTAGGGTCGGACGTGGGGTCGGATACCATTCGACCCTACGTGCGATCACACCCTCCCTAGGACTTCCCGAGGGCATGTGGTCGATCATGTGGTCTCGTAGGGTCGGTTATCATTCGACCCTATGTGCGACCACACGTATTCTGAGTCGACCTTGCATTCTAAAGTCTATTCTTTCATGTTTGGATCCTTTGGCTTACTTTCATGGTCCATTCTATGACTGTTCTATGGCTCAAAACTATGATTTTTACACACTTTCCATTGTTCACAATGATTACCTCCATGGATTCCATTGAAATTTATCCATGGATGGGACCTGTGGGTTTCTCCTAGATCCTATCTTCTTCATGAACTATTCTAGGCTCTTAAGCAAATCATGGAGAATGTATTCATACTTTAGGTTTGCTGAGATTTAGAGTTTTCTCTGAATTTCCTCCTCCTTAGTCTTCTTCTTCAATTCTCCTTCTCTTCTTTCTCTTCTCTTTCTCTCACTTTCAATTATGGTTCTAAAAGGAGTGAAAGAGGCTAAGGGACGTCCTATTTATAGTGGAAAACCCTTCAAAATAAGTCCCATCGATTTTAGGAAAGAATCCCTTTTGAATTAGGAAGGTTTCCTAATTTACGATTTCTGCCTGTCATCGTAGGGTCGGACGTAGGGTCGCAGAATCCGTCGACCCTATGTTTTTCTAGTCATGCGACCCTACGACTAGAAAGTCATGGGTTGGACTTCTGTTGAGGTGGGGTCGACCCTACCTGTTTAGGCATGCGACCTTACCCTCACATTTACTGTTTTTGGGTTAGTCTCATACCTAGTCTTGTGATTTCCTTCACGCACTTGGTCCACTTGGCTCGACCATGATAAGTAGACCTGGTACAAGGTGATAAGACCGGTTAGTTCGATACGGGTCTTACAACTCCCCCCTTATTAAAATTTTCATCCTCAAAATTTGTACATACCTTCCGAGTAAAAAAGGTGAGGATATTGCTTTCGCATAGCATTTTCTTCTTCCCATGTGATCTCTTCTATATCTTGGCTCCTCTAGGTAACCTTAACATAGTAGATGTCATGGTTGCATAGTCGTTGAACCTTTCGACTAGTGATTTCAGTTGGTGCTACTTCGAATGTCAAATCATCAGTTAGATCTGGTGGAACTACTGTCAAAACGTGCGTTGAATCCCTGACATACTTCTTTAATAATGAGATATGAAATACATCATGCACACTTGACATGGATGGTGGTAATTCTAACTGATAAGCCACCTTTCCACGTTTGGCTAAAACCTCATATGGCCCAACATATCTCGGACTTAGCTTCCCTTTCTGTCCAAATCGTTTTAACCCCGCATAGGTGATACCTTCAAGAATACCTTATCACCTATGACAAATTCATGGTCTTTGCATCGAGTATCTGCATACTGTTTCTGACGATTTTGAGCTGTTCTAACTCTTTCCTTGATAATGTCGACTACTCCACAAGTCTCTTCAACAAATTCTGGTCCAACGATGCTACGTTCACCAACTTCATTCCAAAACAAAGGAGTTCGACACTTCCTACCATACAGTGCTTCATATGGTGACATCTGTATAGAAGTCTGATAGCTGTTGTTATAAGCGAACTCGATCAATGGTAGCTTCTTATCTCATGATCCTTTGAAATCAATAACACAGGCTCGAAGCATGTCTTCTAAAATCTGAATGGTACGCTCCAACTGTCCGTCTATCTGAGGATGGAATGCAGTACTGAACTTTAACGTTGTACCCATAGCCTTTTGAAATCATTCCCAAGACTTTGAAGTAAAACGTGGGTCTCTATCGGACACAATGCTTTCAGGAACACCATGTAATCTGACAATGTGATCCATATATAGTTTGGCTAACCTCTCCAGGGTATACTGTGGTCGTATAGCTATAAGAGAGCTGTCTTAGTCAGACGATCTAGAATCACCTAGACCGGGTCAACTACTCGAGGAGTCAATGGTAACCCGGTGACGAAGTCCATAGTGATGCAGTCCCATTTCCATGCTGGTTCTGGCAGTGGCTGCAACAGTCTTACAAGTCTTTGTCGTTCAGCCTTCACCCTCTGACAATTTAGGCATTGAGACACGAATTTAGCTACATCTGCTTTCATTCCTTTTCACCAATATAATTTCCTCAAATCATGATACATCTTTGTACTTCCAGGATGCACCGAATAGGTGGTGGTGTGAGCTTCCTTCATTAGTCGGTGTCTAATGTCCAAATTTTCTATTTCAGGAACACATACTCTTCCTTTGTACTTCAGTACCTTTTCATCATCTAAGGTGAACTTAGGAATGGTCCTACCTTTTTCAATGTCTTCTTGTACCGTTCTCAGATAAGGGTCTGATTTAATAGGTGCTTTCACTTCATCAATTATATCAGGTACAATCTTCAACGTTGCGAACATATTTAAAAACCGATGAATAAATCCTTGGTTGGTTGATTCACCCGGTGCATCTATCACGAACTGCTCATTACCGTAAATGAACACTTTTCCTGTAGTGCACATTGCTGCAATCGTGTTAATCTCTCCTTGAGATATTATCATTGCTTTTCTGCTTAGCGCATCAAAAACTACATTAGCCTTTCCTGGATGATACTGGATATCACAATCATAATCCTTCAATAATTCCAGCCATCTTCTTTGTCTCATGTTCAACTCCTTCTGATTAAAAAGATAAGTGAGACTCTTATGATCTCACTTAATCTGAAATTTCTCCCCGTACAAATAATGTCTCCATATCTTGACAGCATGTACTACTGCTGCCAATTCCAAGTCATGAGTGGGATAGTTCTTCTCATGTGTCTTCAGTTGTCTTGAAGCATACACAATTACTTGTTCTCCTTGCATAAGTACACATCCTAAACCCAATCCAAACGCATCAGTGTACAAGATAAATGGCTGTCTTGGAATACGAATAGTCGATCGGAGTAGATATCAATCTAGCCTTCAATGTTTGGAAACTTTTCTCACATTTATCAGTCCAAACAAACTTTTCCTCTTTCTTAGTCAAATTGGTGAGAGGTACGGCAATTCTGGAATAGTCTTCCATGAATCGTCGGTAATACCCAGCTAGACCTAGGAAACTTCTAATTTCTGCAACGCTATTCGGTGCTTCCCACTTCACAATGGCTTCAATCTTGCTAGGATCCACTTTAATTCCTTCAGCAGATACAACATGGCCTAAGAAACCGACTTCATTTAACCAAAACTCACACTTTGTAAATTTGGCGTAAAGTTTCTCTTTCCTTAATCGCTATAGAGCGATTCTTAAATTCATGACATGAGTTTCCTTATCCTTGGAGTAAACCAATATATCATCAATAAACACAATGACCGACGTATCCAACATATCATGGAATACCTGATTCATGAGTTCCATAAAAGTTGCTGGTGGGTTAGTCAATCCAAAAGACATGACTAAAAATTTATAGTGTCCATATTTTGTTCTGAATGATGTCTTCGGAATATCACCGTCCTTAATCTTCAACTGATGGTATCCTGGCCGAAGATCAATTTTGGAGAACACCTTGGCACCTTGTAACTGATCGAACAAGTCATCGATGCGAGGCAATGGATACCGATTCTTGATTATCAGCTTATTTAATTCCCAGTAGTCTATACACAGTCGAACGCTACCGTCCTTCTTCTTTACAAATAATACTGGCGCTCCCCATGGTGATATGCTAAGTTTGATGTAACCCTTGTCTAGTAATTCATGTAACTGTACCTTTAATTCCATCAATTCAGTAGGAGCCATTTTATAGGGTGCTTTAGATACTGGTGCGGCTCCGGGTATCAGATCTATAACGAACTCTGTCGCTCGGTCGGGTGGTAGTCCTGGTAGTTCTTCAAAAAATACATCTGGAAAGTCACGCACAACATCAATATCCTCCATTCGTGGTGCTTTCTTGGTGAAGTCGACCACTGATACTAGATACCCAACTCCTCCTTTCTCGAGGCATTTCCTAGCCTTTAATGCAGAGAGGATGAGTTTTTTTTTACGGGGAGGTTTGGTTCCCGCAAAACTAAACTCTGCTCCTTCCTTGTCTTTAAATGTCAGCTTCTTTTCTGCACATAATAGGTTTACAGAATGCTGAGCTAACCAGTCCATTCCCAAGATGACGTCAAAGTCTGCCATCTCAAGTTGAATCAAGGTTGCATCCAAAGTCTTCTTGTCAATAAGAACTGGACATGGTCCATAACCCTTTTCTAATTTCACTTCTAATCCCATAGGCGATTGTACAAGCAGTTTGTAGTCTAAAGATTTAAGGGGTAGATTCAGCTTCTTTCCAAATGATACAGATATAAAAGAATGAGTAGCTCCAGAATCAAAGAGTACTCTAGCGGGTATGCCATTAATAGGTACAATACCTGTGATTTGTTTTAGTTTTAGTCTACAAGATCACACAATGTAACACAAATGAAAGGTTCAGGTCATACCTGTGACCACATCAGGCGATGCGGCAGCATCCTCAGATGTTACGGCATAAACATTTTCTTGCTGTAGCTGCTTCCTAGGTTTAGGATACTCCCGAAAATAATGTCCCATTTGATTGCAGTTATAGTATCTTACTCCTTCACTATTTTGCTTTTGTTGCGGTTGAGCTGTTGGAGTAGTCTTGGTTGCAGCATTGAAGCCTTGAGTACGGAAGGGTTCCCTCCGTTGTATGAATTTCCGTTTGACCTTTTAATACCCCTATTTTGAGCAAAATAGCTCTCTTTCTGGCTCGACTCTAATACTCGAGCAATCTGTACTGCTTCATTGTAGACTTCTTCTCCAGTCCTAGAACATGCTCGCGAATGCTTCCCCTAAGTCCCATGATGAACCTTCGGGTCTTTGTATTTTCCTCTTGCATGCTAGCAGGTGCAAAGAAAAATAGCTCCACATAAAACTGTTGGTATGCATCCACAGTCATCTGGCCCTGATATAGACTCAGAAACTCTCTCCATAGAATCTCTGAAACTTCTACGGAAGTACTTCTCAAAGAATGCCTCTTTATATATAGCCCAGGTCAATTGGGCGTGCTTTGTTAATAGATAAGTCCATGTGGACTTCCACCAGTGGTGTGCGTCGCCTTTCATCATGAAGGTTGCACACAACACTTTTTCCTCTTCATTCACTGTCATCATCATAAAATTTCTTTCCATTTCATCAATCTAATGTGTTGGCCACAAAGGATCTGCTGGCTTACCATTATATTCTTCGGGCTTCATCTTCAAAAAATGCTCGATCAGTCGGGAGTGGTCCAGCTATACGGTGCATAGGCCCCATACATAGGTGGTTGATACTGGTAACTGCCTTGAGCTACCTTAGGATTCTGTACTTGAGCCGGCATGACTGGTGTTTGGGTGCATGGGGTACCGTTTTGCTTCCCCCTGGTACTGTGCTAGCTTGTCCTGCTGGCATAGGTGTCGTATGTGTAGTTCAAAAAGCCATGCCTATAGCAGTCTGCATATTGGCTTGCACCTGCTGTATTTGCTGCAGCTGTTGAGCCAAGATCATTACTGCTGTAGCCAGATCTATAGGTGGGGCTGGTAAGTTTGTAGGATTTGCTTGGCCACTAGCCATTGGCGGTGCGGTATTCAGATTCTCCTGTGCTTCATGATTTACATGGCTGTCTTCCTCCACAGGTGGTGGTGGTGGAATTGGGTTACGACCTCGTCTGGTCACCCTTCACCCAGCCATTTCCTGTTCTAGTGGTGGTAGTGTCTGAAAACAATCATAGCACATGTGAGGCAATCAATATAAGTTTTTCTCAAGTAAAAATCCAACTAATCAATATAAATTTCCAATTTTTCAGATCATTCTAACAAAATACTGTATTTTCCATCGTAGGGTCGATGGTAGGGTCGGTCCTTATGTGACCCTAGAGTATGCGACCCTAAGAACACTGTTAGCTCACCGAGAGCCTAGGGTCGATGGTAGGGTCGGTATATGTCTGACCCTAGGTCCGACCATGGTTCTCTGTCAGATCACCGATAGCCTAGGGTCGGTGGTAGGGTCTGACGTAGGGTTGCACATTTTGGTCGAATTCTGCGACCCACGATCCAAAATTAGGTTTTTAAACCCGATTTTGGATTCATTTCCCATTCTTTCTCCTTTCTTCCAACTCAACCTGTTTCCCTGAGTTGCTACAGTATTGACCCCTAGTGTTTGGTGATCTTTCCTTCCGTTTTGTGACTTCTGCTCCTTCTCTAAAGGTATGCTCTCTACTGTTTCACATTTTTAAACTTTCCAAACTAGGTTTTTCGCCCATTACTTCTTCAAATTAAACTATTTCCAACTGTAAAAATTTAATTTTTATTAGGGGCTTTTGCTATTGGTTACACAATGGATGAAAGCCCTAAAAAATATTTGAGTTTCATCGGTTGGTTATCGAAAAACTTGAAAATTTCCATTTTTGACCTAATTTTTGAGATTTTTCGAATTTATTGAAATTTCTTCAAATTTGATCTTTCTAGATTAAATTTTCAACTGTATGAGCCTTACAGGATGGTTTGGAACCTATGTAAGTCCTCTTGCCCAAGTGTTTGTGTGAAAAGTGAGGCTTTTGGCCAATTCATGCCGTTATAACGCCAAAATTTTGGAGTTTTTCACCATTACTAATCTATTATTTGTTTTTCTTTGTTTTGGCCGATAGTATGGTTCGTACCAAGGTTCCGAGGACTCATGACCCAGTTCGTTTCCGCTCCAACGAGGCCGAAGCTCGATATGCTTGCTATGAGCGTAAGAAAGTAGAAGGGGGTTGCTGTGTTCTCTTGGCTAGTCTAGCCTTGTTTAACGTGGAGGGTGCTTTTGGTGACATGGGCTGGCTTCCTGTGATCACCCATGAGGCTTGTACCCACCCTGATTTGGTGAGACAGTTCTATTGCAATCTCTAGGTAGTGGGGGATCGCAATGACACAGAGAGAGGTAGGGAGCTCAGGATCACGAGCTACGTCAAAGAGGTAGAGGTTTCATTTAACTGCCAGCAGTTGGCTGATCTTTTGGGCATATCAAATGATGGCCCTTTAGTGTACTGTGCTCCCAAGGAGCCCCAGTTCCTATCCATGGAGATGCGTGCTGAGATTGACAGTCAGCTTATTAGAGATGATCGCTCGGAGATGAAAGCGATCAACCTATGTCCAGAGCCTCGGGTCTACTGCAAGATCATCCAGCACAACCTGATACCCCAGAGTGGACATTATGAGAGGATCTCCCAGTTGACTTAGTATGTCCTCTACTGCATTTGCACTAGGCAGCCTGTTTTCCTACCTTACATTATCATGAAGACGATGATCCGTGCTACGCTGCCTGGTCAGCTAGGCAACCTGCCCTACGAACGTCTGATCACTACACTGCTTACCCGCCTAGGCGTTGATTTAGTAGATGATCGGATTCAGGAGAAGACCTTCTCATCGGATCTTGATTGAGAGGCCATCTGTAGGATGGGTATGCGGGATGCTCAGGTCAGTGATGATGAGAGAAACGCTCTGGTGCGTCCTCGTACTTAAGTAGAGGAAGCAGACGCTGAGGCGGCAGCAGCAGCAGCAGCAACAGCTGGAGTAGGGGTCCATGGGGGTGATGCTGAGGATGAGGATCGCATGTATATGGATGTAGATGCTATACCTCCTCCATCACCTCCACATTCTACAGGAGCTGCTCCATCTCGGGCTCCTTCACACATGGCTGATCCTTCACACCCACCATCTGATGATATGATGGGATTACTGGTGAGATCAGAGAGGCTCGGTGCGTGATGGACTTGAGAGTGGGAGAGCTTCTAGATGCTCAGTGTACGACAGATAGGAGAGTGGGCGAGCTTCTAGATTCTCAACATGCGTCTGATCAGCGGATGGCCGAGTTGACAGTTAGTCTCCAGACGACCCAGACTCAGGTAGCCTGGTTGACTAGAGTGTATGCTGAGGACTATGACAGAGATCGCGAGGCACCTCCTCCTCCATCACCTCCAGCTCCATGATGTATATTTCTTTTTATCCTTCTTTGTACTATAGAGTAACTGTCCGGGTTGTGGGCTGTACTCTGCTTTGGATAAGTATAAACGTGCTTTTTATATGATGTATATAAAACATGTTTCTCCTTTTATATATGCATTATTCTCTTTCTTAATTTGTCTCAAACAACACAGGTGCTTACAGTGTGTTCATATTAAAGCTTTTAAATTTTTATCCTAACTCAGTTCACGAACTTTTGTGAAAGTATTCTGGTTTAATAGACAGGGCCTGAGAGCTCTGATACCAAGTTGTCACACCCCAATTCCGTATTATTCAGAATGGTGTGATGAATCGCTAATAAACCAACGGTTCAACCAGGATCTCAAATAGCCTGTGTCCGTTTGCTTAAACCATACACATCCACAACCATAATCAGAGTAAATAAACAATAGCGGAAGACTTATATATTAAATGAACTGAGAATTCTAAGAGTGTTAACATAAATAAAATATCCAATTATCTTCATTTGACTAAGACATAAATAAGTAAAATAATCAATTACATTTTCTATATAATCTAAACAAAATCTAATAAAAAACCCATGAGTTGCATTCACATGACGAATCATGCAACTCCATCATAACTTCAACGTCCATTGCCGCAGCATGTCCATACATAGGAGCATTGATATAATCTTCTACAGTAGTACCTGCATCATCAACTAAAAACATTCGACGTCGAAAGGGTGAGCACACATCACGGCTCAGTGAGTAAACAAAACAATGCAACAAACATATGCATGCATTCAATTCATATCTTTGGTCTGGTTCATAAGTTTGCAATGTGCTATAGAAAGGTTCAGTGGCCGCCTCACCTCTTTACACAGTGTGTGTAAGCCCACCCAACGGATCAAACACCATTGTCGTCCACATCCACCCCACCATGAAATAGAGATAGTGGTAAAGTGTCCAGATCAAACACTGCATAACACTTCCCCTGATGCCCTACCCATACCAACACGTAAGCCCCTGTTGGCGAGGCTTGGAAACTGGGCTCGCAACTAACCAATCCTAATGTCAAACAATGTATCTAAGGCCTCACCCCAGCATCCCTCAATACGTCCATAGAGACAGAGCTAAGGCCCCCCAGCAGAGTCAGAGACTACACGGTCCGAGACCACCTCCCCTGACACCCTACGACGTAATAGTTTTGCTAAATTAATGGCGATACGACGATGTTAGTAGACAAGACTTGAGTAGAGATAGAGCTAAGTACCCGAATCAAACATTGCATAACACTTCCCCTAATGCCCCACTCGCATCAAGTACACTAACCATACACATACATTCGCATGCCTATTCCTAGCATCATCATCATCATCATGTTATAAATAAACGAAATTAAATATGCATGAACAGTAATAACTAGAATAGTGGATGACATGTGATATGCATATTACAATCATACAATCATACAATCATACATGGTATTGGACTCAATAAACGAAAATAGTTTATTATTAGCCAATTAGTTTAGGTCTTGTTTCCTCACCTTTGATTGAATGTAGATCCTCATTCAAGCTTTATGAATCACCTTTAAATCACTAGAAAGGCCTAACAAGTTGATAGATTTTAATTATAATTAATTCCAACAAATTTAGACTAGCTGAAATCGTAGGGTCGCAGGTAGGGTAGCACCTAGGGTGGCAGTTTTCTGCGACCCTAGGGTGTAGGGTCGGACGTGGGGTCGGATACCATTCAACCCTACGTGCGACCACACCCTCCCTGGGACTTCCCGAGGGCATGTAGTCGATCCTGTGGTCTCGTATAGTCGGATATCATTCGACCCTACGTGCGACCACACGTATTCTGAGTTGACCTTTCATTCTAAAGTCCATTCTTTCATGTTTGGATCCTTTGGCTTACTTTCATGGTCCATTTTATGATTGTTCTATGGCTCAAAACTATGATTTTTACACACTTTCCATTGTTCACAATGATTTCCTCCATGGATTCCATTGGAATTTATCCATGGATGGGACCTGTGGGATTCTCCTAGATCCTATCCTCTTCATGAACTATTCTAGGCTCTGAAACAAATCATGGAGAATGTATTCATACCTTAGGTTTGCTGAGATTCAGAGTTTTCTCTAAATTTCCTCCTCCTTAGTCCTCTTCTTCAATTCTCCTTCTCTTCTCCTTCTCTTCATTCTCTTCTCTTTCTCTCACTTTCAATTAGGGTTCTAAAAGGAGTGAAAGAGGCTAAGGGACGTCCTATTTATAGAGGAAAACCCTCCAAAATAAGTCCCATCGAGTTTAGGAAAGAACCCCTTTTGAATTAGGAAGGTTTCCTAATTTACGATTTCTGTCTGTCATCGTAGGGTCGGACGTAGGGTCGCAGAATCTATCGACCCTACGTTTTTCTAGCCATGCAACCCTATGACTTGAAAGTCATGGGTTGGACTTCTGTTGAGGTGGGGTCAACCCTACCTGTTTAGGCATGCGACCCTACCTTCACATTTACTATTTTTGGTTAGACTCATACCTGGTCATGTGATTTCCTTCACGTACTTGGTCCACTTGGCTCGACCATGATAGGTACACCTGGTACAAGGTGGTAAGACCGGTTAGTTCGATACGGGTCTTACATTATTGGCCTAATTTAAAAAGGGATGTGTCTCGAATCATTAGCTACTGCCGAACTTGTCATACTGCTAAACAACAGAAGAAGAATACTGGCTTGTACACCCCTCTTCATATCCCTCACACCCCACGATAGGATTTGAGCATGGATTTTGTGCTCGGATTGCCAAGAACCTCGAGAGGCCATGATTCTATCTTTGTGGTAGTAGACTTCTTTTTGAAGATGGCTCAGTTTATCCCATGCTCGAAGAATTCTAGTGCCTTAGTCATCGCTAAGCTATTCTTTAGTGTGGTCGTAAAGTATCATGCTTTGCCCAAAACGAAAGTGTCAAATAAGGATGTTAAGTTCACCAGTCACTTCTAGCGAACTTTATGGCAGATGTTAGGCACTAAACTCTATTTTTTGTCAGCCTTCCATTGTCAATCTGATGATCAAACTAAAGTCATAAATAGGAGCTTAGGTAACCTATTACGTTGTCTTATAGGTGAGCACATTACTAGTTGGGATTGTGTTCTTACTGAGGCCGAGTTTGCATATAACCATTCCAAGAATCGAACCACTGGTTTATCCTCCTTTGAGATTTGTTTAGGTCAACAACCTATATTACACCCCGTTCCCAACGTCGATAATATGGAATGCAATGGGATCTCTCCATCCTATCAGGGCACAAGAAATCCCCTTCTAGGATCGCATGTCATGGTATTCCACAAATCAACCCCCAAAAGATACTTTCAAGAGTTTCAGAGTAACAATCTCCAAATAAAACCATTATCAAAATCCAAGAAATGTTTATGAAGCGAAAGTCTTATAATTAAAGCCATTTATTCAGCTGACTTACTAAGGTTCACAAATTAAGTACCAGATTATCCAAAAGAAATAAAATAAATATTTTTTTAAGTCTAAAGGAAATATAACGTTGTTCAAATCTTATTCTTCAATACGAATCCTAAATAAAATAAATCCCAACATAAGAAAAGAAAACATGGGCACAGCCTACGCCCATGAACAATACTATGAAATGCTCAAGGATCACAAACATCTTCTTCAGGTTCATTGTCTTCATCCTCCACATTAGATGACCAACTACCCCAAGCATCGAGAGAAGGACTTGCAAGATTTTAAAATAGTTTATGCGCACAAGGTAAGCTCAACCACCGAGCTTAGCAAAAAAAATAAACGTGCAACAAACAAATGCATGCAACTATCAACTACGGTCAAGTATGATAACTATAAGTGTCAGCTCAAGACAACCCATGCATGGAGCCTTCAAGTTGCACGGGTCTCTACGTAGAATGATGCCGCCTCACTCGGTGTACAACACTACCCCCCAAGTATGGGCCCGTCGTTTTGGTCTACACATGACTACAACTCACGTCGACCACTTGATGAGATGGTAATTCCACTAGTCGACTCACCCGCCCATCGGTATTACGCCGACTATGGGAAGCATCGCAGCTATGATCATACCATCTTTCTATTAAACCCATGCCATTACATAACCCCTTAATAGCTAGGGGTATAGTTATATGGGATATTAATATTCAACTAGCCACGTCCACCTAATTAGTCATATTACTAGGCTATAATGTTACCAAGCTTTTCACCCCGTCCAGTCCCCGCATAGGTTATCTTGACTTGGCTAAGTTATATATGGTCAAAGCAAAACAACACTATTAAGAAGTGGTGCAAGCGTCCCATTCCACCCACCTTCCTCTTTATTGACTTAATCAGACATCATGAATCAAACAGGGATCAGTCGTGTTCATTGGGTCACGAGCGTCCCATTCCACTTGTTCCACCATTACATGGCACTGCTGACCCTAAACGCAAGGATGTATATGCATGATCACACAAAGTGTATATGCATGATCACACAAAGTAGTATATTGGATGGCATATTATCACATAAAAGCATGTTATCAATCTCACACCACCACATAGCATAATAAATAAGAGAAACATACGCATCCAAAGGTTTAGTTTCCTTAACCAAAGATAGAGAGTAAACAACTACAATTTTGATCAGGTAGCTTGTAAGAACCGTGCTCTGAAAACCCGGTTTAACCCATGGTTTACATTGTGACAGGTCTCCCAATCATAACCAGACCGGAAGGCAAGGCCGGGGTGACGAACCACGAGATCCAGGTATGAGAAACGAAGTGTAAAAATATAAATTTTACATACCGGTCTAAGTACCGGTCTCACTCAAAGTGAAACCAGTATGTACGATCGGTATGTGCAAATCGACTGGAGACGGACTCCAGCGGGTCCCACACTCCGAATCAAAAATTAGGAAATTTTCTAGACGTGGGAGACCTTCCTAGAGTGGTCTCCCACTATATATATGCACCACATCCCCTCCTTGGAATATTTCAAACCTTATTAAACCCTAGGCCGTCTGGAAGAGATCTAAGAAGGAGCAAGGAGGAAGAAGATCGCACAAGAAGAGGGATCTCCATTGAAGGAGCACGCCGCCATTCAACAAACACTGGTAAGTGCTCAAACTCCTTATTGATGTTAGGATTTTTGATCGGAGCCATGAAACGACGCAACGATTCAAAATCCTAGAACCCTAAAACCCTAGTACTCATTGGGATCCAGTCTGGGAATGATGCGATGAAATAGTCAAAACCTAGATGACTAAACGAGGATTTTGACCATAGAATGGTTTAGGAAAAACCCTAAAAACCAAGCCGATGATCGACGGGGAGGGAGGTCCGAGATTGGACTCTCGGACCCACACTGTGGGACATACCGATGGACAGTAAGTCCTGCGGTATGGTCCTGCGGTATATACCACAAGCACATACCGATCTTGCTCAGAGTGAGACTGGTATATACCGCAGGACATACCGGTCTCAGTATAGTGAGACCGGTACTACGATCGGTATGCTTACCGAAGCCTGTTTGCTTGGCCAAACATGGTTCTGACCAACTGTAACCCTAATAATTTTATTCTAACCTATAAGTATGATCATGTAGGACCTGTAGACAGCGTGAGTGGACTCTGTGACGCAGAGCGGACTTGTTATCAGGCGTCAGGTAAGGGATAAGACCCCAAACCCTAATTAACTAATTAACAGTAAACTGTTGTGATCACATTTGTATCTGTGTTTATGGTTTGATGGTTGTGCATTTCATATGCCATTTAGTTCTTTAAATTCCTATTATCTGTTCATGCATATTCGTATGCTAGGATGTTGTTTGTTTAGGCATGTGAATGTTTTTAGTTAGTGTGTGGAATGTGAAGGGAGTGAGCCTGGATATATCCTCACACTAACACCTTTTCGTATCACCGCCTACCTTAGCGGGCTTGGTGCGAATAGGGTATCAGGGGGAGGATGTGGGATTATGGCTCCGCCTGCCCACCAGACTCGAGCCCTATTACTATGTTGTAGGGAGCCGTGCTGGGGTGGGACCATAAATACTGTATTGACATATAAGACTGGTTAGAAATGGAACCCACTTGCAAGCCTTTGCCAACAGGGGTTTAGGTGTTGGTGCGGTGTAGGGTATCAGGGGGAGGACGCGGTAGTGTGGATTATAGCGTGACCACCAGACTCTAGCTCTATCTCTATACCGGAGTAAGTGATGTGGGGCAACAGTAGTAGTGTGGATTGTAGCCTGACTGTTGGGTGTGCTTGCACTCTCGTGCATAGATGTGCGGTGGTCACCAAATCTTACCATTGTATTTTGCAAGTTATACCTGACCCAATTGTAATATTATCTCATGCATTTTGTATGTTGCATTGGTCTTTTACCTTACTGAGCTAAGTTGTGAGCCCACCCAAATATATATTCTCTTTTTAGATTTTGATGCAGGTATACAGTTGATGACTTTATGGCTACCCCAGCATACAGTACAATTGCTGCTATTGACACACAGGCAATAGAGGACGAGCATGACGCCTCGTGCGAGTGCTCATTCTGTGTGTTCCTTTAGAGACGGATTATTTTATAACAATACATTGTAATTTTCACACCCCAATTCTGTACCATTCAGAACGGTGTGATGAACCGCTACGAACCAACGGTTCAACCAGGATCACTAATAGGCGGTATCCATTAAAAATAAAACCATGTACATCCACAACCATAATCAGAATAAATACACAATAGCGAAAGTCTTATAGTAAATGAACTAAGCATTCTAAATGTAATAATCATAATTAAAATATCAAATTATTGTTGTATCAACTGAGACATAAGTAAATAAAATATCAATTACATCTTTTTATAAATACAAATAAAATCCTAATAGAACACGCATGATGTCACACCCCAATTCCGTACTGTTCAGAATGGTGTGATGAACCGCTAGCAAACCAACGGTTCAACCAGGATCTCAAATAGGCTATCCCCGCGTTATCTAAACTTACACACACCCCTAATCATAATCAAAGTAAATACACAATAGCGGAAGTCTTATAATAACATGAACTGAGAAACTAAGATGATATCATTAATTTAATAGCAAATTATTCTGTTTTCAACTGAGACATAAATATTTAAATACCAAATACATGTCTTAATAAATCCAATAAAGAAACCTATAAAATATCTAATCAAATACACACGAGTTGCACTCGCAAGAGGAGTCGTGTGTATCCACTTCAGCTTCAGCTTTCATAAATGCCACGTTCCCGTACGCAGACACATTCACGTAGTCTTCAACGGTATAACCTGCATCATCAACTAAAAATATTCGACGTCGAGGGGTGAGCACACATCACGGCTCAGTGAGTAGCCAAAACAATGCAACAATACATATGCATGCAAAAATCAATTTATATCTTTGGTCTGGTATATAAGTTTGCAGTATGCAATAGAAAGGTTTAGGTAGCCAAAGGTCACGTTTATTGACCCCGCCTCTATACACGAGTCTGTGACGTTACCCGAAGATCACGTTTATCGTCAACTCACATGCACCCAATCATGAACATTATATAACAAAGGTTACGTTTATTGCTATATAGTGCCATACCAACACGTAAGCCCCTGTTAGCGAGGGCCGCAAACTGGGCTCGCAACTAACCAATCTTAATGCCAAAAAGTGTATCCAAGGCCTCACCCCAGCATCCCTTAGAATGTCCATAGAGATAGAGCTAAGGCCCCCCGGTTGAGTCAGAGACTACAAGGACCAAGACCACCTCCCCTGATACTCTACGACATAATAGTTCTGCTAAAGTAATGGCGATACGACGATGCTAATGCACAAGACTTGAGTTAGAGATAAAGCTAAAGTGTTGAGACCCGCCAAAGGTTAACGTTTATTGACGTTCTCATCACACCTCCCCTGATACTTGCTCGCATCAAATACATCAACCACACAAATTCAAGCACATGCCTATTCCTATCATCATCATCATCATCATGTTATAAACAATAAAGTAAATATGCATGAATAAATAATAGAAATATTGGATGACATGTTGTATGCACATTACAAACATATTCGCATAGAATCAAGCATGGGATAGGACTCAAGAAAATAGAAAACAGTTTGTTATTAACCAATTTAGTTTGGGGTTCTGATTCCTCACCTTAGCTTGCTAATAGATACTTTTCCAAGCTTTAGAATCACCTTTATAGTGTTATTGTATTGCTAGAAGACCTAACAAAGTTGATAGAATTTAATTAGAATTAATTCCAGTTTTAAAAACCATGCTGTTAACTGAGGGTCGGAGGTAGGGTCGGAGTCAGGATCGACCCTGGGTGCGACCCTCCCTTAACTCTGAACTTTCTGAACACTGAGGGTCGATGGTCAGGAACACCTAGGGTCAGATGGTCATCGACCCTCGGTGCACTTTGGTCCAATTCCCTCTTTTAATCCATTCTTCGTGTTTAGAATCCTATGGCTTGCTCCTACATTCCATTCTACATTCATTCCATGGTCTGAAACCATGTATAACCCACCTAGATAGCTTTCATGCACTTTCCTATGGTTTTCCATGAAAACCTAACCATAGCTTGATGGTTTGGGTTTCTTCGAAATCACACTCTCAACATTAACTAGCCTAAGGTCTATAGAAACTCATGGAATTAGTACCCATACCTGAGAAGAATAATCTTTCTCTGCAACTCTTCTCTTTTGGCTTAATTTCTCTTCCTTCCCTTTCTTCTTCCTCTTTCCTTCTCCTCTCTTTCTCTCAATTCGATTAGGGTTGTTAAAGGAGTGAAAGTGGCTTAGGGACGTCCTTTAAATAGATTAGGAACATCCTAAATAAGTCCCTCTGAGATTAGGAAAGAATCCCAATCGAAAAATATAGAAATTTCCTAATTTCTATATTCGGCAGAATCCGAGGGTCGATGGGAGGGTCGATGATCCCGTCGACCCTAGGGTCTTAAGCTGTCTGACCCTCCCTTCAAAACTGAGGGTCTGACTTTCTGTTTTGGGAGGTCCGACCCCGCTTAGTTGGGTATGCGACCCTTCCCCTATTTTAAGTGCTTTTGGGTCGATTTTATACCTGGGATCTCGATCTCCTTCACGCCCTTGGTCCATTTGACTCGACAATGATGGGTAAACCTGGTTCAAGGTGGTAAGACCGGGTTAGATTGACACGAGTCTTACACATGAGTCGCACTCGCATGAGGGGTCATGCGTATCCTCTAACTCTTCAGCTTCCATTGTAGCAACACGCGTTTACACCGGATCGTTCATATAATCTGCAACTATGGTACCTGCATCATCAACTAAAAATATTCGACGTCGACAGGGTGAGCACACATCATGGCTCAGTGAGCAAACAAAACAATGCAACAAACATATGCATCATTCAATTCATATCTTTGGTCTGGTAAATAAGTTTGCAATGTGCTATAGAAAGGATAGGTGGCCAAAGATCACGTTTATTGATGCCGCACCTCTATACACGAGTGGGTGAAGCCGTCCAAAGGTAACATTTATTGTCGACTCACAAGCACCCAATCATGGACAATGTATACACAAAGGTCATGTCTATTGTTGTACCCGTTGCCCACACCAACAGGTAAGCCCCTGCTGGCGAGGGCTTACAAACTGGGCTCGCAACTAACTAATCCTAATGCCAATCAGTGTATCCAAGGCCTCACCCTAGCATCCCTCAATACGTCCATAGAGATAGGGCTAAGACCCCCCGACAGAGTCAGAGACTACACGGTCCAAAACCACCTCTCCTCATACCCTACGACGTAATAGTTTAGCTAAGGTAATGGCGATACGACGATGTCAGTGGACAAGACTTGAGTTAGAGATAGAGCTAGAGTACTGAGGCCCCGCCTATGACACCTCCCCTTGATACTCGCTCGCATCAAGCACACCAACTACACATATACATCCACATGCCTATTCCTATCATCATCATCATCATCATCATGTCATAAAGAATAAATAAATAAGCATGAACAGTAATAATAGAAATTTTGGATGACATGTTGAATGCACATAACAATCATACATGCATAAAATCATTCATTGCATTGGACTCAAGAATAAAATATTTTATTATTAACCAATTAGTTTAGGTCTTGTTCCCTCACCTTTACTTGATCGTAGGTCCTCTTTCAAGCTTTAAGAATCCACTATATATCGATATTATATCACTAGAAGACCTAATCAAGTCGATAGAATTTAAGTAGAATTAATTCGGACTTTAAAAGCATGTTGTTAATTGGGGGTCGATGCTAGGGTCAGAGGTTTCATCGACCCTGGGTGCAACCACCCATATTTTGGACTTCCCGAATACTGGGGGTCGATGATCAGGGTCTGGTAGGGTCGATTGGCCATCGACCCCCCGTGCGACCCCCTGTGGGTTTTGTCAATTTTTTATCCTACAGTCCATTCTTCGTGTTTGGGGTCCTATGGCTTGCTTCTACAATCCATTCCACACCTGTTCTATGGCCTAGAACCGTAGTTCATTCACCTAGATGGCTTTCATGATTTCTCTATGGTTTTCCATGAAAACCTAACCATGGGTGGATGATTTGGGTTTCTCCTAGATCATTCCCTCTTCTCTATCTATTCTAAGGTCTGTAGAATTTCATGGGGATAGTATCCATACCTGAGAATTAGGCTTGTTTCTCTGAAGCCTTCTCCTTGATCTTCTTTTCCATTTTCCTTCTCTTCTCTTTCTCTTCTCCTTATCTTCTCTTTCCCTCAATCCAATTAGGGTTCTAAAAGGAGTGAAAGAGGCTTAAGGACGTCCTATTTATAGAGTAGAAACTCCCAAAATAAGTCCGATTGAGATTAAGAAGGAATCCCATTGAAATTTGGAAAGTTTTCAAATCACGATTTCTATCGGTAGACTGGGGGTCGATGAGGGGGTCGGAGATCCCGTCGACCCCTAGTTCTTAAAATGTCCGACCCCTGGTATAAAACTGGGGGTCTGACTTTTATAATGGGGGGTGCGACCCTACCTTGCTTGGTATGCGACCCTCCCCCTATTTTTAGCGTTTTTGGGTCAGTTTAATACCTGGGATCGTGATCTCCCTCACGCACTTGGTCCATTTGGATCGACCATGATGGGTAGACCTGGTTCAAGGTGGTAAGACCGGGTTAGTTCGATACGGGTCTTACAACTCCCCCTACTTATAAAAATTTCATCTTGCGAAATTATACATACCTTCTAAGTTGAATAAATGAGGGTATTGCTTTCGCATAGCATTTTCTTCTTCCCATGTAATTTCTTCCATGTCTCTACTTCTCCAAGTGACCTTAACATAATAGATATCTCAATTGCATAGTCGTTGAACCTTTCGGCTGGTGATTTCAGATGGTGTTACTTCAAATGTCAAATCAGGTAAGTCTATTGTCAAAACGTGTATTGGATCCTTGACATACTTCTTCAATAAGGAAATGTGAAATACGTCATGCACACTTGAGATAGATGGTGGTAGTGCTAACTGGTAAGCCACTTTCCCACGGTTAACTAGAATCTCATATGGCCCGACATATCTTGGACTTAATTTCCCTTTCTGTCCGAACCGTTTCAATCCTCTCATAGGCAATACTTTTAAGAATACTTTATCACCCACGACGAACTCAAGCTCTCGGCGTCGGGTATCGGCATACTACTTCTGATAATTCTGAGCTGTTCTCACTCTTTCTTTGATAATGTTGTCCACTCGACAAGTCTCTTCAATAAATTCCGGTCCAACAATACTATGTTCCCCGACTTCGTTCCAAAACAAAGGAGTTTGACACTTTTTGCCATACAGTGCTTCATAGGGTGACATCGGTATAGTATCCTGATAGCTATTATTATAAGCGAACTCAATCAGTGGTAACTTTTCATCCCATGATCCTTTAAAGTCAATTACACATGCTCGAAGCATATCTTCTAGAATCTGAATTGTGCGCTCCGACTATCCATCTGTTTGTGGGTGGAATGCAGTACTAAACTTCAATGTTGTACCCATAGCCTTTTGTAATCTTTTCCAAAACTTTGAAGTAAATCGTGGATCTCTATCGAACACAATACTTTCAGGTACACCGTGTAATCGCAAAATGTTATCCACATACAGCTTAGCTAACCTCTCCAGTGTATACTGGGGTCGTATAGGTATAAAGCGAGCTGTTTTAGTCAGGCGGTCTACAATCACCCAAACTGCGTCAACTACTCGAGGAGTCAGTGGTAATCCTGTGACGAAGTCCATAGTGATGCAGTCCCATTTCCATGCCGGTTTTGGTAACGGCTGTAACAGTCCTGTCGGTCTTTGTCGTTCAGCCTTTACTTTCTGACAATTTAGGCATTGAGACACGAACTTTGCTACATCTGCTTTCATTCCTCTCCACCAATATAATTTCTTTAGATCATGATACATCTTAGTGCTTCCAGGATGTATCGAATAGATGGTGGTATGGGCTTCTTTCATTAATCGGTGTCTAATGTCCACACTTTCTGTTTCGGGTACACATATTCTTCCTTTGTACTCAATACCTTTTCTTCGTCCAAGGTGAACTCAGGGTTAGTTATAACTTTTTCGATGTCTTCTTGTACCGTTCTCAGGTAAGGGTCTGATTTGATAGCTGTCTTCACTTCATCCACTATATCTGGTATAATTTTTAATGCGGCGAACATATTTGAAAACCGATGAATAAACCCTTGGTTGGCTGATCCATCTGGTGCATCTATCACAAACTGCTCGTTACCATGCTTGAATACCTTTCTGGTAGTACACATTGCGGCAGTTGTGCTAACCTCTCCCTGAGATTTTATCATTGCCTTTCTACTCAACGCGTCGGCTACTACATTAGCTTTTCCTGATGATACTGGATATCACAATCATAGTCTTTCAATAGTTCCAGCCATCTTCTTTGTCTCATATTCAACTCCTTCTGATTAAATAGATAAGTAATACTTTTATGGTCTGATTTAATCTGAAACTTCTCCCTGTACAGATAATGTCTCCATATTTTGACAGCATGTACTACTGTCGCTAGTTCCAAATCATGAGTAGGTAGTTCTTTTCATGTGTCTTCAGTTGTCTTGAGGCATAAGCAATTATTTGTTCTCCTTGCATGAGTACACATCCTAATCCCAGTTCTGACGCATTGGTGTACAAGATAAATGGTTGTCCTGGAATCGGGATGGTCAAGATTGGAGCTGATATCAATCTAGCTTTCAAGGTTTGGAAACTCTTCTCGCATTTGTCCATCTAGATAAACTTCTCGCCCTTCTTAGTCAAACTGGTAAGAGGTACCGCAATTCGGGAATAGTCTTCCACAAATCATCGATAATACAGCTAGACTTAGAAAACTTCTAATTTCCGTAACGCTCTTCAGTGCTTCCCACTTTACAATAGCCTCGATCTTGCTAGGATCCACTTTAATTCCTTCCGCGGATACTACATGGCCTAGAAATGCGACTTCCTTTAGCCAAAAATCACACTTTGTAAATTTAGCGTAGAGCTTTTCCCTTCGTAGTCGCTGCAGAGCGGCGTTTAAATTCTTGGCATGAGTTTCCTCGTCTTTGGAGTAGACTAATATATCATCAATGAATACAATAATCGACGTATCCAACATGTCATGGAAAACCCGGTTCATAAGTTCCATAAAGGTTGCTGGTGCATTTGTCAACCCAAAAGACATGACCAAAAATTCATAATGTCCATATCTGGTCCTGAATGCTGTCTTGGGGATATCACCATCCTTAATCTTCAGCTGATGGTAGCCTGACCGAAGATCAATCTTTGAAAATACTTTGGCACCTTGCAACTGATCGAATAGGTCATCGATCCGAGGCAATGGACACCGATTCTTGATTGTCAGTTTATTCAGTTCTTGATAGTCTATACACAAGTGAACGCTACCGTCCTTTTTCTTTATGAATAATACTGGCGCTCCCCATGGTGATATTCTAGGGTGAATGTAACCCTTGTCCAGCAGTTCCTGTAGTTGTACTTTCAATTCCTTCAGTTCAGTAGGAGCCATTCGATAAGGTGCTTTCGATACTGGTGCGGCTCCAGGTATAAGATCTATAACGAACTCTGTAGCTCCGTCGGGTGGTAATCCTAGTAATTCTTTAGGAAATACGTTTGGATAGTCATGCACGACATCAATATCTTCCATTTGTGGTGCTTCCTTGGTAATGTCAACCACAGATACTAAATAACCGACTACTCCTTTCTCAAGGCATTTCTTAGCCTTTAGCGCCGAAAGTATGAGCTTTCGTTTTCAGGGAAGTTTCGTTCCTGTAAAACTGAACTCGGCTCCTTCCTTGTCTTTAAATGTCAGCTTCTTTTCGGAACACAATAGGTTTGCAGAATGCCGTACTAACCAGTCTATTCCCAAGATGACGTCAAAGTCTGCCATCTCAAGTTGGATCAAGGTTGCATCCAAGGTCTTTTCATCAATAAGAACTGGACATGGTCCATAACCTTTTTCTAACTCCACTTCTAATCCCATAGGTGATCGTACAAGTAGTTTGTAGTCTAAGGATTTAAGGGGTAGATTTAACTTCTTTCCAAACATCACAGATATAAAGGAATGAGTAGCTCCTGAATCAAAGAGTACTCTGGCAGGAATGCCATTAATAGGTACGATACCTGTGATTTGTTTTGGTTTAGTCTACATGCTCATACAATGTAACACCATTAACTTAAAGAATTTAAGTCATACCTGTGACCACATCAGGCGATGCGGCAGCATCCTCGAATGTAACCGCGTAAACTTGTCCTTGATGTAGCTGCTTCTTGGGCTTAGGACATTCCCTTGCTATATGTCCCACTTGGTTGTAGTTAAAACATTTTATCCCTTCAGTAGTTGGCTTCTGTTGCTGTTGAACTACGGGGATAGTCTTGGTCGCAGCGGTAAAGCCTTGAGCACGGAAGGGTTTGAATGTCTTGTTATTCCCTCCATTATAAGAATTTCCAGCTGGCCTTTTTATACCTCTGTTTTGCAAGAAATAACTCTCCTTCTGGCTCGATTCTATAACTCGAGCAATTTGTGCCGCTTCATTATAGATTTTCTTTTCATATCCCAGAACATGCTCGCGGATGCTTCCCCTAAGTCCCATGATGAACCTTCGGGTCTTTGTGTTTTCCTCTTGCATACTAGTGGGTGCAAAGAAGAACAGCTCTTCATAACGTTGTTGATACGCATCCACGGTCATCTGCCCCTGATATAAACTCAGGAACTCTCTTTCCATAGAATCTCTAAAACTTCTTGAAAACTACTTCTCAAAGAATGCCTCTTTATAAATATCCCAAGTCAGTTGGGCGTGCTTTGTAAGTAAATACATCCTGGTAGACCTCCACCAATGGTGTGCATCTCCTTTCAGCATAAAGGTGGCACACAACACTTTCTCTTCTTCATTTAACGCCATCATCATAAAGTTTCTTTCCATTTCGTCAACCCAGTGTGCCGGCCATAAAGGATCTGCTGGCTTGCCATTGAATTCTCTGGGCTTTAATTTCATAAAACACTCCACCAGTCTGGAGTGGTCTAGTGGCTGCGGGACATATGCTCCCTATATAGGTGGATGGTATTGATATCCACCTTGAGCTATTTCAGGATTCGGTACTTGAGCCTGCATGATAGGATTCTGAGGTGCGTGGGGTACTGTGTTACTTCCCCCGGGTGCTGTGCTTGCCTGTCCAGCTAACATTGGAGGTGTTTGTACAGCTGGAAGAGTTATGCCTATGGCAGCTTGGATAGTAGCTTGTGCCTGTTGGATCTGGTGCAGCTGTTGGGCCAAGTTCATTACGATTGTGGCCAAGTCTGTAGGTGGAGCTGGCAGATTGGTAGGATTTTCCTGCCCATTTATGACGTACGATGCAGTGTTCATGTTCCCCTGTGTTTTCGGGTGTGTCTGGTTATCTTCCCCCACAGTCTTCCCCCACAGGTGGTGGTGGGATAGAGTTACGACTCTGTCTGATTGCTCTGCGTCCCGCCATTAATTAATCTGATAGTGGGATTGCTTGAAATCAATGAACACGAGAGACAATCATTAATTACTTCATTCTCATATTTTAAAACCACTAAACATTTCAAATTTCAAAATTTTCAGATCATTCTGTCAAAAATGCTATGTTTTCACTGTAGGGTTGATGGAGGGGGTCGATGGGTGTCCGACCCTCAGTATTCGACCCTGGGAAATCACCCATTCTTCCCGAGAGCCAGGGGTCGATGGGGGGGGGGGTCGGAGTATGTCTGACCCAGGGTGCGACCCCTGGTTCTCTGTCAGGTTCCCGAGAGCCGAGGGTTGATGCGGGGTTCGATGTGGGGGTCGATCGTTTTAATCGAATTTTTCGACCCCCGGACAAAAAATCTGATTTTTAAGTCCGATTCAAGGTCCATTTCTCATTCTTTCTTCTCCGCTTCGACTCAGCTCGTCCCTCTGAGTTGCTACAGTGCCCATTCCGATCCGTTGGTGATTTGCACTCCTCGTTTCGTCGTCTACTCCTCCGCTACAGGTATTTCTTCTACCTTTTTATGTTTTTAGGGTACTTAACCTAGGTTTTTTTCTCGTTTATCTCATATTTTTCAAATTAAACTCTTTCCAATCGTAAAAATTCTATTTTTATTGGGGGCTTTTGTTGTTGGTGACTCGAGATTTGAGTTTGATCGGTTGGTTATCAAGAAACTCAAAATTTTCACTTTTTGCCCTAATTTTGTCGAAATTTCTTGCGATTCAATCTAATTAGTTGAAATTTCCGACTGTTTGAGTCTCAAAAGATAGTTTAGGATCTATGTAAGTCCTCCTGCCCACGTGTATGGGTGAAAAGTGAGGTTTTTGACCCATTTACCTCGTTATTACGTCGAAATCTCGGGTTTTTCCTCTCTACTAACCCATTATTTGTTTTTTTCTTTCTTATTTGCAGATACTATGGCTCGTACCAAGGTACCCAGAGTTTGGGACCGTCTTCGCTTCCGTTCCAACGAAGCCAAGACACATTATGCCCACTACGCTGGCAAGAAGGTAGAGGGAGGCCGCAAAGTGGACTTGGCTAGCTTAGCCTTGTCAATGTGGAGAGAGCCTTTGGTGATATGGGATGGCTCCCTGTCATCACTTATGACGCATGTACCCGTCCTGACTTGGTACGCCAGTTCTACTGTAATCTCCAGGTGGTGGGAGATTACAATGATGTGGAGACGGGTGATGAGCTTCGCATCACGAGCTATGTCAAGGGGGATGACGTTTCATTTGATTATCGACAGCTGGCCGACTTGTTGGGCATTTCCTATGCTGGCCCCATGGTGTTCTGTGCTCCTGGAGAGCCCCAGTTCTTTTCTCTACAGATGAGGGTTGAGATCGATAGCCAGCTCATCTGACCTGATCGCTGGCAGATGAAAGCGAGTTGTCTATGCTCAGATCCACGGGTATATTGCAAGATCATTCAACATTACCTGATACCGCATAGTGGTCACTACGAGAGGATCTCCCAGTTGACCCAGTATCTATTATACTGTATATGCACTAGGCAGCCCGTCTGCCTTCCATACATCATCATGCGTACCATGATCAGTGCCACATTGCCCAGTCACACTGCCAACCTTCCTTACGGACGCATGATTACTACCTTGCTTACCCACCTGGGGGTTAACTTAGTGGATGAGAAGATTCAGGAGAAATCCTTCTCATCACCTCTGGATTGGGAGGCTATTTGCAAGATGGGCATGCGGGATGCCCAGGTCAGTGATGAGGAGAGGAACACGATGGTGCGCCCTCGCACTCGAGTGGAGATGGCTGATGCTGAGGCCGGAGCAACAGCCACTGGAGCAGGGGTTCCTGGGGATGATGATGATCGGCTGTACATGGATGTAGATGTCATACCTCCTCCATCACCTACTCATGCTACTGGAGCTGGTCCGTCTTCTTCAGCTGGTCTTTCGCATGCGGCTGGTCCTTCGTATTCTCCATCTGATGACATGATGAGGATATTACATAAGATACGAGAGGCTCAGCGTATGTCTGACCTGAGGATGAGAGAGCTTCTAGAGGCTCAGCGTGTGACTGACCAGCGGGTGGCTGATCTCACAGCTAGTCTCCAGACGAGCCAGAATCAGATAGCCTGGTTGACCAGGGTCTACGCTGAGGACTATGATAGAGACCGTGAGGCACCACCTCCCCCATCACCTCTAGCTTCTTGATGTACTTCTTTTATTTTTCTTTTTGTATTTCAGAGTAACTGTCCGGACTGTGGACCGTACTCTGCTTTAATCATATATATATAAACGTTTGTTCTTCCTTTTGGTTGTATATAAATTTGTTTCTCATTTAATAGATGCATTATTCTCTTTTAGTTTAGTCTCAAACAACATAGGTCCTTATGGTGTGTTGTTATTACATCTTTTAAATTTATCCTATCTCAGTTCACGACCTTTGTGGAAGTATACAGTTTCACAAATAAAGCCTGAGATGCTCTGATACCAAGTTGTCACACCTCAATTCTGTACCATTCAGAACGGTGTGATGAACCGCTATGAACCAACGGTTCAACCAGGATCGCTAATAGGCGGTATCCATTAAAAATAAAATCATGCACATCCACAACCATAATCAGAATAAACACACAATAGCGAAAGTTTTATAGTAAATGAACTGAGCATTCTAAATGTAATAATCATAATTAAAATATCAAATTATTGTTGTATCAACTGAGACATAAGTAAATAAAATATCAATTACATCTTTTTATAAATCCAAATAAAATCCTAATAGAACACGCATGAGTTGCACTCGCATGAGGGGTCATGCGTATCCTCTAAGTCTTCAGCTTCCATTGCAGCAACACGCACATACACCGGATCGTTCATATAATCTGCAACTGTGGCACCTGCATCATCAACTAAAAATATTCGACGTCGACAGGGTGAGCACACATCAATGCTCAGTGAGCAAACAAAACAAAGCAACAAACATATGCATGCATTCAATTCATATCTTTGGTCTGGTAAATAAGTTTGCAATGTGCTATAGAAAGGATATGTGGCCAAAGATCATGTTTATTGACGCCGCACCTCTATACACGAGTGTGTGAAGCCGCCCAAAGGTAACATTTTTTTTTTACTCACATGCACCCAATCATGGACAATGTACACACAAAGGTCACGTTTATTGTTGTACCCATTGCCCACACCAACACGTAAGCCGTTGCTGGCGAGGGCTCACAAACTGGGCTTACAATTAACCAATCCTAATGCCAATCAGTGTATCCAAGGCCTCACCCCAGCATCCCTCAATACGTCCATAGAGATAGGGCTAAGACCCGCCGACAGAGTCAGAGACTACACGGTCCAAGACCACCTCCCATCATACCCTACGACATAATAGTTCAGCTAAGGTAATGGCGATACGACAATGTCAGTGGACAAGACTTGAGTTAGAGATAGAGCAAGAGTGTTGAGGCCCCGCCTATGACACCTCCCCCTGATACTCGCTCGCATCAAGCACACCAACCACATACATACATCCACATGCCTATTCCTATCATCATCATCCTCATCATCATCATCATGTCATAAAGAATAAATAAATATGCATGAACAATAATAATAGAAATTTTGGATGACATGTTGAATGCACATAACAATCATACACGCATAAAATCATTCATGACATTGGGCTTAAGAATAAAATAGTTTATTACTAACCAATTAGTTTAGGTCTTGTTCCCTCACCTTTACTTGATCGTAGGTCCTCTTTCAAGCTTTAAGAATCAACTATATATCGATATTATATCACTAGAAGACCTAATCAAGTCGATAGAATTTAATTAGAATTAATTTAAACTTTAAAAGCATGCTATTAACTGGGGGTCGATGCTAGGGTCGGAGGTTTCATCGACCTTGGGTGCGACCACCCCTATTTTGGACTTCTCGAACACTAGGGGTCGATGATCAGGGTCTGGTAGGGTCGAGTGGCCATCGACCCCCCGTGCGACCCCCTGTGGGTTTTGTTGATTTTTCATCCTACAGTCCATTCTTCGTGTTTGGGGTCCTATGGCTTGCTTCTACAATCCATTCCACACCTGTTTTATGGCCTATAACCATAGTTCATTCACCTAGATGGCTTTCATGATTTCCCCCATGGTTTTCCATGAAAACCTAACCATGGGTGGATGATTTGGGTTTTTCCTAGATCATTCCCTCTTCTCTATCTATTCTAAGGTCTGTAGAATTTCATGGGGATAGTATCCATACCTGAGAATTAGGCTTGTTTCTCTGAAGCCTTTTCCTTGATCTTCTTCTCCACTTTCCTTCTCTTCTCTTTCCCTTCTCCTTCTCTTCTCTTTCCCTCAATCCAATTAGGGTTCTAAAAGGAGTGAAAGAGGCTTTGAGACGTCCTATTTATAGAGTAGAAACTCTTAAAATAAGTCTCAATGAGATTAGGAAGGAATCCCATTGAAATTTGGAAAGTTTCCAAATCACGGTTTCTGTCGGCAGATTGGGGGTCGATGAGGGGATCGGAGATCCCGTCGACCACTGGTTCTTAAAATGTCCGACCCCCGATATAAAACTGGGGGTCTAGCTTTTATAGTGGGGGGGTCCGACCCTACCTTGCTGGGTATGCGACCCTCCCCCTATTTTTAGTATTTTTGGTCAGTTTAATACCTGGGATCATGATCTCCCTCACACACTTGATCCATTTGGCTAGACCTGGTTCAAGGTGGTAAGACCGGGTTAGTTCGATACGGGTCTTACAGTAATAATTTATTATTTAAGTTTATGAATGATGGCATAATTAGATAATATTTTATTTACAAATTTAGAGCTCAGTTCATTTGTCTATTTAATTCCGCTGCTATTTATTACTCTCTGATTATGTTAGATTGCTTGGAATGGTTTGTTGACACGGTCTATTGAGATCCTGGTGTGAGCTGTGGTTTGGAGACAGTTCACTCACACTTCTGGTTCAGCCGAAATTGGGGTGTGACAACTTGGTATCAGAGCCCTTTGGCTCTGTCCAGCTAACCATTCTGCATCTAACTGTGTCAAATGAATTGAGATAGGAAATTAAAAAATTTTGATAAAAACACACCATAAGCTTGTTTGATGCCTGAGACTTAAGAAAAGATGCATAATATACTATTAATGAAAGTGAAATTTTAAGCACTAAAGTTTTTGAAGAAAACAAAATAACCATTAAACAACATGAAATACAAAGTGTACGACAGAGTACAGTCCACAAGTCAGACAGTTACTCTGTTAGCAAAATAAACCACATATATTTAAACAAATGAAACAAGATTAAGCTATGATGGAGTTGTGGGCCTAGGTGGTATCGGATCTGTGATATCATAATCACGCTCGTAAGCCTCTCTAAGCCAATGGATGGTAAAACTCGACCAGAGCATATCTGGAAACAAAGCACCATATAATCACTTGGCCCATATTCAAAGAGACCTTCTTTGAAAAATACTTTCCAAGGAGTTTCTGCGACCAGATGGAGAAGGAGTTCTTCAATCTATAGCAGACTCAGATGACCGTAGAGGCATACCAACAGAAGTATGAGGAGTTGTTTTTCTTCGCTCCAACCAGTATGTAGGAGGAAGAAACTAAGACCTGTCTCTTCATAATGGGTCTTCGGGGTGACATAAGAGAATATGTGTTGGGGCGAGGACTGAAGATCTATAATGAAGCTGTACAGGTGGCTCGAGTTATTGAAGCATGCCAGAGAGACAGCTTCTTTGCATAGAATAGGGGTCTGAAGAGGCCTAACCTTGAGGTCCGAGGCGGAAGAAGCAACAAGCCATATCGTCCATTCAGGCCACCAGCTAGCACTATGCCACGCAGACCTGTTATTGCAGTGACATAGTAGGCAACGGGACAGAACTCCAGTGTAAAGTGTTTTAATTGTCAATAGGTGGGTCACTATGCCAGAACATGCCCACTACCAAAGAGGGAACTGCAGCAAGGCAAAGTTTATGTCGTTACTACAGAGGAAGCAGTCGCATCACTTTATGTAGTTACTGGTATGATTCTATACTTACTCCTTAGTTACTGCATTAATTGTTTGAGCATATAAAACTAAAGGAAAAATTAAAAACCTCAGGTACAGTAAATATAGCAGGGGTACCCGCCAGAGTCCTGTTTGACTCAGGGGCCACCCATTCCTTTGTGTAAGTATCATTCGGGAAAGGACTAGATTAACCCATCAAGACTTTGGAACCAAGTCTGTTAGTTTGATCCCCCATGGGAATGGAAGTGGTATTAGAAGAGTATTATGGGCCTTGCCCAGTACATATTGAAGGACGAGAGTTGGAAGCCAATCTAGTCCAGCTTGAGATGTCAGATTTCGACGTCATTCTGGGAATGGACTGGTTATCTCAGCATTCAGCAAGCGTGTTATGTGCTGAGAAGAAGTTAGTTTTCAAGGATAGAGAAGGAACAAAGTTCAACTCTAAAGGGACTAAGTTGCCGAGGAAGAGGAAGCTTATACTCTCAGTCCTAAAAGAAAGTGCTTAGAGAAGGGGGGAGTAGGATACCTCATATTAGTTGTGGATGTGACCGCTGGCTTGCCCAAAATGGAGGATATAGAGGTAGTGCAGGAATTTCCTGATGTGTTTCCAGAAGACCTACCCGGATCACCACTAGACAAGGCGACTGAGTTTGTAATAGATCTCCTACCAGGGGTGGCACCTGTGTCCAAGGCACCCTATAGGATAGCTCCCATAGAATTGAAGGAGTTAAAAACCCAACTGCAAGAATTTTTAGACAAGGGCTTCATAAGACCGAGTATCTCACCTTGGGGAGCACCTGTGCTATTCGTCAAGAAGAATGATGGTAGCGTACGTCTTTGTATGGACTATCGAGTGTTAGACAAGCTCACCATCAAGAACAGATACCCACTACCTAGAATAGATGACTTATTTGATCAACTGCAAGGTTCAAGTGTATTCTCAAAGATTGATATGAGGTCAGGGTATCATCAACTCAAGATCAAGGAGGCAGACATTGCCAAGACAGCTTTCAGAACAAGATATGGACACCATGAGTTCCTTGTGATGTCCTTTGGAATGACCAATGCACCTGCATCGTTTATGGAACTAATGAACCGAGTATTCCATGACATGTTGGACACGTCAGTTATAGTATTCATAGATGATATTTTAGTATACTCTAAGGACAAGGAGACGCATGCAATGCACTTAAGAGCGGCACTATAAAGACTAAGAAGAGATAAGCTCTATGCAAAGTTCAAGAAATGTGAATTTTGGCTAGAAGAAGTGGCCTTCTTGGGTCACGTGGTATCTACTGAAGGAATGAAGGTAGATCCCAATAAAATTTCAGCCATAGTAGGATGGGAGGCGTCGAAGACAGTTGCTGAAATTCATAGCTTCCTGGGCTTAGCTAGATATTACAGAAGGTTTGTGGAAGATTATTCCAAGATTGTCATTCCACTCACCAGATTGACCAAGAAGGGGGAGAAGTTTGTATGGACCAAAGAATGTGAGAAATACATTCAGACACGGAAGTCAAGACTGATTTCAGCACCTATCTTGACTATTCCTGCTCCAGGCCTTCCATTCACACTGTATACAGATGCTTCAGGTTTGGGACTGGGATGTGTACTGATGCAAGGAGAAGAGGTGATCGCCTATGCATCAAGACAACTGAAGGAGCATGAGAAGAACTACCCTATTCATGACCTAGAATTGGCAGCAGTCATTCATGCTATCAAGACTTGGAGGCACTACCTGTATGGGGAGAAATTTCAGATTAAGTCTGACCACAAAAGCTTGACATACCTTTTCTCCCAAAAAGACCTGAACATGAGGCAGAGGATGTATTTAGAATTACTCAAGGACTATGATTGTGACATTTAGTACCATTCTGGTAAAGCAAATATTGTAGCTGATGCTCTGAGTAGAAAATGGGCATCGAACCCCGAAGCAGGGCCAAGTACAAATGCTGCTTTGTGTGCTGTAGTATCTAGCTCATCAGAGAATAAAGAACAACTCTTATTAAAGTCAGCAGACGATCCAGTTGAGCAAGGTTTGATACACAAGTTTACCCTTATGTTTGCAGCACTGAAGATTTTGCCTGACCTGAAAGAGGACGTAAAAGCAGCATTCCTATAGGACCCATACCTCAGGACAGTGCAAAAAGATTTGAAAAAGGGTCAAGCCAATCCTGATTTCACCTTGGATGCATAAAAGGTACTCATGTATCATGGACGGTTATGCATACCTAAGAATGAGGATCTAGAAATCAGAAACCGAATCATGTTGGAAGCTCACTCCACTCCATATGCAGTACATCTTGGAAGCACTAAGATGTACCATGACCTAAAGAGGTTGTACTGGTGGAGGGGTATGAAAGTAGATGTGGCAAGATATATATTTCAATGTCTAAACTGCCAGCAAGTTAAAGCGGAAAGACAGAGGCCTGCAGGCTTATTGCAACCATTACCTGAGCCAGCATGGAAATGAGATTGCATTACCATGGATTTCATCACTGACCTACCTATGACTCCAAGGTCAGTGAATGTAGTATGGGTAGTTGTAGACCGTCTCACCAAGACTGCAAGATTTATCCCTATCAGACCATAATGCACCATGGACAAGTTGGCAAAATTATATGTGGACAATATAGTTAAACTCCACGGTGTCCCAGAGAGTATAGTATCTGACAGAGATCCATGCTTCACATTAAAGTTCTGGGAGGGACTATAGAAGGCCATGGGGATGAAACTAAAGTTCAGCACAGCCTTCCACCCTCAAACAAATGGTCAGTCAGAGAGGACCATCCAGATCCTAGAAGACATGCTTCGAGCATGTGCTATCAACTTTAAGGGGGCTTGGGATGAGAAGTTTTCACTCATCGAGTTTGCCTACAATAATAGCTACCAGTCTATGATCCAGATGGCTCCTTATGAGACCCTGTATGGTAAGAAATGTCAGACACCATTGTTATGGGACAAGGTTGGAGAAAGATGGATCATAGGACCAAAATTTGTAAAGGAAACTTGCAAAGCGGTGGATCAGATCAAGAACAGAGTAAAGACAGCTCAAGTGCGTCAAAAGCACTATGCTGATAACAGACACCGAGACCTCAAATTCATCGTAGGTGATAAAGTGTTTTTGAAGGTATCACCAGTAAGAGGCCTAAAGTGGTTTGGGAAGAAAGGAAAAATGTGTCCTAGATATGTGGGATCATATGAGATTCTGTCCCGATGTGGTAAAGTGGCCTATCAACTTGCATTGCCACCAGCGATGTATAGTGTCCACAATGTTTTCCATGTGTCCTTACTGAAGATGTACGTGAGAGACCATTCACATATTCTTGTTGCAGACCCCCCAGATTTGACAGAAGACCTGACCTTCGAAGTGGTACTAGTCAAGCTAATCAGTCAAAAGATACAATAGCTTCGAAGGCGAGCTATACACTACATCAAGGTAGTTTGGAAGAGCCAAGATGTAGAAGAAATCACCTGGGAGGAGGAGGATGCCATGCGACAAGAATACTCTAATCTTTTCGACTCTGAAGGTACATACAATTTTGGGGACGAAATTTCTTTTAAGGGTGGGGAAATTGTGAGACTTACATGCAAATTTTTGGGATCAAATTTCTTTTAAGGGTGGTAGAGTTGTAAGGACCGTGCTCTAAAAACCCGGTTTAACCCATGGTTTACATTGTGACAGGTCTCCTAATCATGACCGGAGCGGAAGGCGAGGCCGGGTGAGGAACCACGAGATCCAGGTATGAGAAACGATGTTTAAAAATATAAATTTTACATACCGGTCTCAAGACCGGTCTCACTCAGATTAAGACTGGTATGTGCGATCGGTATGTGCAAATCGACTGGAGATGGACTCCAGCGGGTCCCACACTCTGAATAAAAAATTAGGAAATTTTTTAGATGTGGGAGACCTTCCTAGAATGGTCTCCCACTATATATATGCACCACATCCCCTCCTTAGATCCTTCCAAACCTTACCAAACCCTAGGCCGTCTGGAAGAGATCTGAGAAGGAGCAAGGAGGAAGAAGACTGCACAAGAAGAGGGATCTTCTATTGGAGGAGCACGCCGCCATTCAAAAAACACCGGTAAGTGCTCAAACTCCTTATTGATGTTAGGATTTCGGATCGGATCCGTGAAACGACGCAACGATTTAAAATCCTAGAACCCCAAAACCCTATTTCTTATTGGGATCCAGTCTGGGAATGATGCGACGAAATAGTCAAAACTTAGATGACTAAATGAGGATTCGGACCTTAGAATGGTTTAGAAAAAACCCTAAAAACCAAGTAGATGATCGATGGGGGAGGGAGGTCCGAGATTGGACTCTCGGACCCATACCGCTGGACAGTAAGTCCTGCGGTATATACCATAGCCACATACAGGCCTCACTCAGTGAGACCGGTATATACAACAGGACATACCGGTCTCAGTATAATGAGACCAGTACTACGACCGGTATGCTTACCGAAGCATGTTTGCTTAGCCAAACTTGGTTCTGACCAACTGTAACCCTAATAATTTTATTCTAACCTATATGTATGATCATGTAGGACCTGTAGACAGCGTGAGTGGACTCTGTGACATAGAGCGGACTTGTTATCACAAGTCAAGTAAGGGAGAAGACCCCAAACCCTAATTAACTAATTAACAGTAAACTGTTGTGATCACATTTGTATCTGTGTTTATAGTTTGATGGTTGTGCATTTCATATGCCATTTAGTTCTTTAAATTCCTATTATCTGTTCATGCAGATTCGTATGCTAGGATGTTGTTTGTTTAGGCATGTGAATGTTTTTAGTTAGTCTGTGGAATGTGAAGGAGAGTGGAGCCCTAGATATATCCTCACACTAACACCTTTTCATATCGCTGTCTACCTTAGCGGGCTTGGTGTGAATAGGGTATCAGGGGGAGGATGTGGGATTGTGGCTTCGCCTGCCCACCAGACTCGAGCCCTATCTCTATGTCGTAGGGAGTTGTGCTGGGGTAAGGCCATAGATACTGTATTGACATAAAAAAACTGGTTAGAAATGGAACCCACTTGTAAGCCCTTCCCAACAGGGGTTTAGGTGTTGGTGCGATGTAGGGTATCAGGGGGAGGACACGGTAGTGTCGATTGTAGCCTGACTGCCAGACTCTAGCACTATCTCTATATCGGAGTGAGTGATGTGGGGCAACAACAGTAGTGTGGACTGTAGCCTAACTGTTGGGTGTGCTCATACTCTAGTGCATGGAGGTGCGATGGCCGCCAAATCTTACCATAGCATTTTGTAAGTTATACCTAACCCAATTGTAATGTTATCTCATGCATTTTGTATGTTGCATTGGTCTTTTACTTTACTGAGCTAAGTTGTGAGCTCATCCGAATATATATTCTCTTTTCAGATTTTGATGCAGGGTATACAGTTGATGACTTTATGGCTGCCCCAGCGTACGGTACAGTCGCTGCTATTGACACACAGGCAGTAGAGGACGAGCATGACGCCTCATGTGAGTGCTCATTCTGTGTGTTCCTTTAGAGACGATTTATTTTATAACAATACATTGTAATAATTATTATTTAAGTTTGTGAATGATGGCATAATTGGATAATTATTTTATTTACAAATTTAGAGCTCAGTTCATTTGTCTATTTAATTCTGCTGCTATTTATTACTCTCTGATTATGTTAGATTGCTTGGAATGGTTCGTTGACACGGTCTATTGAGATCCTGGTGTGAGCCGTGGTTTGGAGACGGTTCACTCACACTTCTGGTTCGGCCATAATTGGGGTGTGACATAGCTCCCTACCAGAGTGCTCATATCTTTATCAAAATCATAAGCAACATATTTTCATTAACATATTATCCAATAGTTTATTCTAGTTTCTCTTTAAGCTTATTATCCTGGTGTTCATTGCTTTAGTAACTTATTTGATAATCCATGCCAACTATTTACTGTCTGATTGTCATGTCATAGCACCTAGCGATTCATTATTAATTCCATTCATTATGGTTCATAATCTAAGGAAAATTCTAACATAATAAGACCTGCTGTCCGTGCAAGATAGATGAAGAGTGAATTGGTTCCCACAAGACAGCATACTCAAAGGTTAGAAATCACCTTCTATTAACCTTAATACTAAGAAGGACTTCTTCTAACGAAGTCAAGGGTGTTCTAACGCCTTAACAGGGGTCCTACGGTTGAGTCGGAATTACTGGCTGAGCAAGGGAAAGAGCTGCAGCCAAAAGGTGTACGACTCGACATTAACTACACCTCACCAGGTGCTAGGCGTGCAACTGTTGTCATCGGCTACATGCTTTTGGGTAGCTGATTGTCTGTGCCAACACCTTCAGCATGTAGCCTAGTCCCTGTAGGTTTGGTTTAACGCTTCAAATCATAGAGGTGGCAAGTGGTTGGTCGTTTTTAGGGTGTAGACCAAGTCTTTCCTTTGGTATTCATGAGGCACAAGGGGTTTCTTATCATGGAAAAACCATTACAAGGTTTCGAGCCCTTAAACAAATTAGAATAAATTACAGGAGGTCACCAGCCAAGTTTGGCCCAGATCTGACGTCAAAATGGCGTGCGGCGAATAGCATCGACTGTACATCATGACTGACAGGTCGTGCGGCTCGTCCCATCTATAGCACATCAAAACGTGGTCAGATGGCCACTAACTTTCTATGATGTGTCTCCCATATTTTTCTTAATAGGAATAAGGAGTTTGAGCTCCTAGTTCTAAGTTTTCATTAGGGTTTCGATATTATTTTGATTTGATAGATAGTAGAGATAACAGATCTGGTTTTCAGACTATATCTAATTTCCATTCTTTAGATTTTCTATTGAATCATGGTCCCAGGTCTCTATTGGCCATCCTAAAGTCTCCAAAGTCCACAAATCATTTATTTAATCCATTCGATTCATTATCCATCTTCCTTATTTTGTATACATTACGGTTCATGATCCTTCTTCATGAACAATAGTTCATACTTGTATAACATCACCAATGGTGGGTGCTACTAGGAAGTAAGGCCTTCTCAAGGTTCCAACAGTTAGATTTGTCCCTTCCATTCATTGTACTAGCCACTTCTCATGATAAAATCTAGAGAGTAGTAGCTTGTACACTTATGACCGCACCATTAATGGTGGTAATATTCTTATCTCAGATTTATTCCTGAAGCCTCTCTAATAGTTATGACATAGATCTACTAAACAACAGGGAGAGGGTTTACCTACATTGGATTCCACTTGAATCAGTTTTCCCGTCGAGTTTGCAATTGTAAGGTGAGTTCCTCCTCTTCTTTTCTCCTTCTTCTCCCTTGCTCTTCTCGTTCTCTCTCTACTGGGGTGGTACTTAGAGAGAAGTTTCTCTCTTTCCTTCTTTCTTCTTCCTCTCCTTTCTCTTTTCTTTGTGATCCTGACTTGGTAGATGGATTTGGGAGGAATGAACCCTTCCCATAATCAGTTTACAATAGAATGGGATCACCTCCTCACAATTTTGGTAAGTGTAGGATCCCAAAATGGAAGAGGGAGGATTCCCTCCATCACCATCCATGCCCAGTCCGTTAGTAATAAGCTTTCCATGCAGGGAAGCAATCCAAATTCAAATCAGTGGGATCCACAGTCAATCAATTTGGATTCAGATTCACACTCTGAGGTGCAGCGGCACAGCGTATGGCTGGTGTGCTACCGCACCACCTCTGCCTCGTGTCGGACCTCCTTTCTGGTAGGATAGCTTAGGTGTGTGCATGCTATGCTCTTGGGGGGTCGCATAGGTTGGGTCCGAGGTTCTTTCTAATGCACTTTCGTGCACTTTAATGACATGAGAGCAAGATATTGGTTTGGTGTCACCTCGAGTATATCATTGCCTTTGGTCATATCGATATGATACGTTTGCACGTGGGAAGACCCAACACATGCCGAAAGTAGTCAAATCATAATGGGTTTGGGCACAGGTCTTACAACCTAGGACACTCATGCACCTTATCCCTGTTGTGTCTAGCTCTAGGACGTCCCAGTCAGCTGAGTCTTTTGTGCAGCACATACATGATTTGTATGCAGAGATTCGACGACGGATAACCTTGAGTAATGAACAATATAAATCTAGGGCAGATGTGCATCGACGACTGCAAGAGTTTCAAGAAGGTGACATGGAGATGGTCAGAATAAAACAATAGCATTATGTCAAAGGAAAGTCAAGCAAACTACATGCTCATAATGCAAGACCCTTCAAAATTCTAAAACGAGTGGGAGTGAATGCCTATGTGATTGAGTTACCGATGGACATGGGAATCAGTAACATTTTCAATGTTGAGGATCTAGTTTCCTACCATGACCTGGCTACTGCCCCTTCAGTTTATCCTGATAGCCTTGTGGCTTTTCCTTTCATTGTAGATACTTTAGTTTCGACCCTATTACCCATCTTATTACTTCTACCCCTCCTATACAACAGTTTAAGCAAAGAGTTGAGGAGATCGAGGAGAGTATGGATAAGAGAGTCACTGGCACCCATACAGGCGGTATCTGAGAGTACATAGTTCGATGGCATGGATGACCAGATATAGATAGCATGTGGATTTCTATTGAGGAGTTACAGCGACTCGACCCAGATATGCTAAAGTACTACATGAGTTCCACTTCACCAAAGGTGGTTTCTTCTAGATCGGGGAGAGTTACTGATGACATTAGGGTGGATCCACCCATTAGAATTGTAAGAACCACACTCTACTAACTTGGTCTAACCATGTCGTGCCAAGTCTTCCCATCATTTCTGGACCAAGTGGACCGAGCGTGTGAAGATAGATTACAAACCAGGTATGAGAATCGAGTTAAAAACACTAAAAATATACCTAAGGTTGCATACCTGGGTAGGTATGGTCGACCATAAGGAAGGGAACCAAAAATATCAAATCTAGAATCCCACGGTCGATGATTTTGACCCTACAGTCGACGATTTATGCGACCGTATGATCGACCGTGAGAACCCAGATCAGACTCTGACTTTTGGAAACTTTCCTAAACTAAGGGATTGCTTTCCTAATTGAAAGAGGACTCTATATGGAGAATTTTCCTCTATATAAAGGACGTCCCTCATCCCTTTTTCACTCTTTTAGAACATTAGAAAACCCTAGAGAAAGAATAGGAAGAGGAGGAAGAGAAGGAGAAGAAGAAAAAGCTAAGGAGAAGAATTTGTTGAGAAGGGATTGACTCTCTATCACAGGCAAAGTTATGAAACGAATCTCTAGAGAAGTAAACTCTAAGGAATAAGACTTCTATGGAAGATAGGCAATATCAACCTATTATGATCTAAGTGATTTTTTTGAGAAAATCCCAAGAAAAATCATGAGGAGTGAATTTGATGATTAGGGTTGATAAGAAATTACTAATGATGGCCATAGGATGACCTTAGAATAAATCCAATTAAAGAACAAAAGAATTTACCCAGGAAGAACTCGAATTTCATGTAGACTGTGACCAGAAATCTCAAGGTTGCAGCTACGATCGACCATAGCATGACCAATATGACCAAAAGATCGACCATAATAATTCGGGAAGATTTTAGAAATCATATGGTCGCAGCTATGGTCACACCATATGCGACCGTAGGGTATCGACCGTAGACAGTAAGGTCGATACAGCGTGAGACCATAGGACTAATCAGACACCTATCAGTACTCTATTTCGGTTTTCGACTACATTAACATGTCACATATGAACCCTAACATAAATTCGTATAAATTTTAGGTTGTTAAATTAATTCAAAGAGAATTTCAAGGCATGGAAGGACATTGAGAATTGCTAACAGGTGAGGGAACAAGACCTAAACTAATTGGATAATAACAAACTATTTATTTTTATTGAGTCCAATGCCATGATTGATTCTATGTGTGTATGCTTGTAATGTGTATCTTACATGTCTTCCAATAATCTTACTATTACTGTTCATGCATATTTAATTATGTTTATTTATAACATGATGATGATGATGATGATGATGCTAGGAATAGGCATGCGAATGTATGCGTGTGGTTAGTGTGTTGGATGTGAGTGGAGCATCAGGGGGAGGACGTGGCATGGTGGGCTTCGACCTCATCACCAGACTCTAGCTCTATCTATACTCAAGTTTTGCCACTAACATCGTCGTTTTGCCATTATCATAGCAGAACTATTATGTCGTAGGGCATCAGGGGAGGTGGTCTTGGACCGTGTGTTCTCTGACTCTGTCGGGGGACCTTAGCTCTATCTCTATGGACGTATTGTGGGATGCTGGGGTGAGGCCTTGGATACACTGTTTGGCATTAGGATTGGTTAGTTGCGAGTCCAGTTTGTAAGCCCTCGCCAATAGGGGCTTACGTGTTGGTATGGGTAGGGCATCAGGGGAAGTATTGGCGGTGTTTGATCCGGACACTTTAGCTCTATCTCTATTCCATGGGTGCATGTGGGACGGCAATGGTGTTTGATCCATTGGGTGGATTCACACACTCATGTATAGAGGTGCAGCGGCCACCTAACCTTTCTATAGCACATTGCAAACTTAAAAACCAGACCAAAGATATGAATTGAATGCATGCATATGTTTGTTGCATTGTTTTGTTTGCTCACTGAACCGTGATGTGTACTCACCCTTTCGACGTCGAATATTTTTAGTTGATGATGCAGGTCCTACGGTTAAAGAATATATGAATGCATCGACGTATGGATATGTTGCTACGATGGACGTAGAAGCTGAAGAAGATGCACATGATTCATCATGCGAGTGCAACCAATGTGTTTTTGCTTAAGTTTAGTTATAATTTGAACATCAGATATGTAATTGATTGTTTATTTTTATGTCTTGTCGTTTAGAGATAATTGGATTAAATACTTATTTGTCACTGTTAGACTCTCAGTTCATTATCTGGAAGACTTCCGCTTATTTGTTTATTACCTCTGATTATTATGTGGAATGTGTGTGTTGTTTGATATGGTGGGTACGACCTATGCGAGATCCTAGGTGAACCATTGGTTTATTGGCGGTTCATCACACCATTCTAGTTTGACCATAATTGGTGTGTGACAACTTGGTATCAGAGTATCTCAGGTTCTACTCATTGACCTAACTACTTCCACATGAGTCATGAACTGAGTTAGGATAAAATTTAAAAGCTGTAATAAGAACACACCATAGGCACCTGTGTTGTATGAGACATAAACTAAGAAAAAGAGAATAATGCACATATGTAAAGGAAAAACTAATTATATATATATATATATATATATATATATATATATATATATATATATATATATATATGGAAATAAGACAAATGTACATAAAATCAGAGTATAGTCCACAATCCGGACAGTTACTCTGTAGTATAAAAGCGAAAAAGATATAAAGGGCAATCATGGAGTTGGAGGTGCTGGAGGAGGAGGTGCCTCATGAGCTCTAATCGTAGTCCTTAGCATATACTCTCACGAGCCAGGCCACCTGAGTCTGAGTTGCTCGAAGACTAACCATCAGATCCGCTACCCACTGGTCTATAGAGCGTTGGGCATCTAGAAGCTCTCCTACTCTCCAATCAGTCACGCGCTGAGCCTCTCTAATCTCATGTAACAGCCCCATCATGTCATTTGGTGGTGGGTGTAAAGGGCCAGCTGAATGAGAAGCCCTAAAAGGGCCAACTCCAGTAGAATGCTATGGCAGATGGAGGAGGGATGGAATCCACATCCATGTACATCTAATCATCATCTTCCTCATCACCACCCTCGTGTGCCTCTACTGCTACCTCTGCTGCTGCTGCTGCTGCTGCTACTGCTGCCTTTGCATCTGCTGCCGCTGTTGCCTTTGCATCTGCTGCCGCTACCCGAGTGAGAGGATGTCTTATAGCATTCCTCTCATCATCACTGACCTGTATATCTCTCATGCCCATCCTGTTGATGGCCTCCCAATCAAGGTCAGCTAAGAAGGTGTACTCAAGGATCCTCTCATCTACTAGGTCCACCTGTAGATGAGTGAGCAAGGTGGAGATCAGCCGCCCATAGGGCAAGTTGCCTCTCGAGTCAGGTAGCATAGCTCGGTGCATGGTCCGGAGAATAATGTATGGGAGGCAGACATGCTGCCTAGTACAGATATAGTACAGAAGGTACTGAGTCAGTTGTGAGATCATCTCATAATGTCAGCCCTAGGGAATCAGATTATCCTGGATAATATTGCATTAGACACGTGGCTCTGGACGCAACTTGACTGCTTTTACCTCCCAACAGTCATCTCAAAGAATCTGACTATCTATTTCTGAACGGATCTGTGTAGATGGAAACTATGGCTCTCTGGGTGCACAGTAAACCAACTGCCATCATAGGAGATACCTAGGAGATCGGCCAACTCTTGGCAGTTAAAAGAAATTTGAACCTCTTTCACCCAGCTGGTGATCCGAAGCTCTCTTCCCCTCTCTACATCCTCTAGGTTACCCTCCACATGAAGGTGATAGTAGAACTGCTTAACCAAGTCTGGACGAGTGGAAGCCTCGTATAGGATCACTGGAAGCCAGCCCATATGGCCAAATGCCCTCTCCACATCAAACAGGGCCAAGTGGGCTAGGCTCATACATCTACCCCCTTCAACCTTCTTTCGATCAAACTAAGGGTATCACACTTCTGCTTCCACAGACCTGAAGTGAAGTGGTCATGAACTCGAGAAACTTTGGTGCGAACCATGATAGCTGTAAGAAAAGAAAATAAGAAAACAAGTTAGATAAGTTTGGAAAATTTTGATAGCATAACGACATAAAATGAGAAAAGCCTCACTTTTCACCCAAACATTTGGGCAGGAGGACTTACATAGGACCCAAACCATCCTGCAAGGCTCATACAATCAGAAATTTTAACTAGGTAGGTCGAATTTGAAAAAAAAATTGATAATTGGGCAAAAACCCCAAATTTTAGGTTAAAAATGGAAATTTTGAAATTTTTACCAAACCAACCGATGAAACTCAAATTTTTTTGAGGGCTTTCATCCATTGGGTGGCCAATAGCAAAAGCCCCTAATAAAAATTAAATTTTTACGGATAAAAAAATATTAATTAGAAGAAAACCCTACAAATGGCAAAAACCTTAGGTATGAAAGCTTAAAAATGGAAGAGAGTAGAGAACTTACCTTATGGAACGGATTGTAGGTCATAGATCGAAGGAAAAATCACCAAGTTTGTGTGGTCGACACCGTAGCAACTCACTGGTGGCGAGTTGAGTAGAGACCGTAGGAGGAAGATGGAGAATGAGAGGGAAAACTCTTGAAAATAGGTTTTAAAAACTGATTTTGGATCTTACGGTCGCACAATTTGACCAAAACCATCGACTCTAGGATCGACCGTATGATCGACCATAGGGTCTCAGTAAGTTTCCAGGGATGTGATGGTCGCACCTATGGTCGCACAACATGCGACCATAAGCCATCGACCGTATGACCTACTGTTGTTTGCATTTGATTCTGCTTGAACTTTTGCCTATTGATTTTGTTTTTCTCTCACCTTTCATTGTGAGACTAACCCATTACTACCATCATATCTTGTCTCACATGTATAGTCTTTCCAAGTACCATTCAACCAAGAGTTTAAATGGCTGAACGCAGAGTAAGTAGAAGAAGACAGAATGCAAACCCATCTCCACCACCTATGGAGACTAATGACAATGAGCGTCAGCAAGGGCAAGAAGGAAATGTTGGAACTCAAAATTCTGCACCTCAGAATGTGCACACCCAAGCCAACCCAACGAACTTCCTTGCACTACCTACAGATTTGGCTACTGCGGTGATGAATTTAGCACAACAAATGCAGCAAATACAACAAGTGCAAGCCAACATGCAAGCTGCTATGGGAATGGCTTTCCCAATTGCAAACGCAACACCTCTACCTACAGGACAAGCTAGTACTGTAAGACCCGCACTCCATGAACCGAATCTAAACCTTTAATTCATGTCGTAATAGGTCTTCCAATCATTACCAGGCCAGACGGGACGAGCAGATGACAATCAGGTACGAAAATGGACGTAAAAGTATGATATTTTTCATACCGGTCTATGGTACCGGCCGATGGTACCGGTCGACCGGTATGCCTGTGCAGGCAGACCACTTAGATCAGGAAACGGATCTCTACGGGTCCCACTTTCCAAATTCTGAACCGAAGGACTTTCCTAATGTTAGGGGGCTTCCTAAACTCAACCCTAGTCTATATAAGGACCCCTAAATCTCTTTAAATCCCTTTCATTGATCCTCACAAACCCTAGAGAAGAGAAAGAGATTGAAGAAGGAGAAGGAGCTAAGGAAGGAGAGGGAAGAGCCACCATTGCCATTGCACGAAGAACCCATTACCGCGAACCAATGGTAAGTGCTTCAACCTTCCTCTACGTTAAGTGTTTTAGAATGGTTAGTCATGATTAGATCAATACCATGTAAGGCAAACTGTTGATCTGTTGATCTAAATCTGAATTTGCCATCAAATCCCAATCTAGTCGGTAAACCCTAGATTCAAGTTCTAGGTTGAAGATCATCGAAACTAGGACTTGAATGGAGTTGGAAACAACTCTAACTTAGTGCTCAGACCTAGAAGGTATAGGAGAAACCCTAGAATCAATAGGGGGTGACCGACGGAAGGCGAGAATCGGGTGTATGGTCTTCCGAAGACATACCGATCGACCATACCGGTCGGACCCTATGCGACCTGTACCTGCGATAGGTATCTCCTGGAGGCTGGTCTATAGGGACCGGTCGACCATACCGGTCGCACCTTTCCCCACAGTGCCGCGGCCGGTACCTGCGATCGGTACCCACTACCGGTCTGCTCTATGAGGAGTGTTTTGACCTTGTTGGTTTTTTGACCAACATAAACCCTAAGAAAAACTATTCTAACTCAACCCTAACATCGTGTAGGACCTTGTGATAGCAAGTTTGGATTCTGTGACGTGGAACAAGCTATCAATCAATCGTCAGGTACGGGAATCGGACCTAAACCCTAATAATTTAATAACAGTAAAAGTTGCTAAAAACTATGATTCTATGGAATGGTGTTTGTGCATACTCGTATGTCATCTTTACTTTCAGTTATTATTATTGTCCATGCATACTCGCTATGCTAGGATGTGACTGTTAGGCATGTGATTGTTTTCGTTGGTGTGTGGAATGGGAAGGGCCTGGGGTCTGGGATCATTCCTCACACTAGCACCTTTTCGTATCATTCTGTCTTAGCATGCTTGGTGCGGGTAGGGTATCAGGGGGAGGAAGTGGCACTATGGTCTCTGGCCTGGCCACTAGACTCTAGCTCTATCTCTATGCCGTAGGGAGTTGTGCTAGGATAGGGCCTACTATGATGACATATAGGATTGGTTAGTTGCGAGCCCAGTTTGCAAGCCCTCGCCAATAAGGGCTTACGTGTTGGTATGGGTAGAGTATCAAGGGAAGTGTTGGCGGTGTTTGATCTGGATGCTTTAGCTCTATCTCTATTCCATGGTGGGTGCATGTGGGATGCCAGTGGTGTTTGATCCATTGGACAGCTTCACACACTCGTGTATAGAGGTGCGGTGGCCGCCAATCCTTTCTATAGCACATTGCAAACTTAAAACCAGACCATAATATGAATGTTACACATGCATATGTTTGTTTCATTGTCTGATTGTTTTACTGAGCTAAGTTGTGAGCTCACCCTGTATATATATACATGTTTTTAGATGTTGATGCAATTTATACTGTGGAGGACTACATGGATGCTCCGGCGTATGGAGGTGTTGCTGTTTTAGAAGTGCAAGCAGGAGAGGACGAGCATGACGCTTCATGCGAGTACCCTTTCTGCATGCACCTCTAGGATGTTGATTTAATTTATTTATTTATTTTCAATGGATTTACAATTGATGTAAGGATATTTATTTATGTTTTGGTGTGGAGAATAATTTGATATTTTATTTAAATTATCAATAGAGAACTCAGTTCATTTAATTTAAGACTTCCGTTGTATTTTATTATATTCTGATTATGATTATGTGTAATGGTTTGTATGAGTGGACACGGTCTTATTGAGATCCTGATGTGAACCGTTGGTTCAGTGACGGTTCACTCAAACTTCTGGTTCAGCCAGAATTAGGGAATGATAACTTGATATTAGAGCTCTTAGGCTCTGTCCAACAGACCATATTTGCACTTAACTGAGTCGATGAACTGGGATAGGAAAAATTAAAAGTCTTAATAAAAACACACCTTAAGCATATGTTTGCTGCTTGAGACTAAATACGAAAGAGCATAATATACTATACTAAAGGTACAATTAATAAACATTCATGATCTAGATAGGAACCTTAATGATAGGTGAGAAAAATCATAGACTTCTATTAAATTGAAAAGGAAATTGTATTAAGAGTTAATTGTACCACAGGGTATAGTCCACAAGCTGGACGGTTACCCTGTTATATAAAAACCATGTTGTGAGGGAGAGAAAATAAAAGATTTGTCATGGGGATGAGGGCATAGGAGGAATAGGGTCAGTGATGTCATTGTCACACTCATAAGCTACCCTGAGCCAGTGTACCTACTCCTGTGTGACTCTGAGGCTGCGAGAAAGGCGCCCTAGGTCACGGCTCATCTCACGCTGGGCTTCCCAAATCTCCGTAAGCATACCAATCAAGGTATTGGGAGGAGGCTAGGATGGACCCGCTACAGGTGTGGGCTGTGGTGTCGATGCTGGAATGTCCTCCATCTGATCATCATCACCATCATCATTCCCTTCATCTTCTGCATGAGCCACACTGGTTGCTGCTGCTGCTGCTGCTACCCTCCTAAGTGGACGAGGATGAGCCTCTAACTCCTCATCACTGATGGGAAGATTGTCCATCCTCATCCGGACAATGGCATCCCAGTCAATGTCTGAGTTCATAGTGTCCTCGACCGCAATCTCATCCCTCATGTCCACCCGTAAGCGCCGCAGAAGAGTAGTGATAAGCCGGCCATAAGGAAGGTTACTGATCTGATCGGGTAGAGTATCCTGACACATGGTCTTGATAATAATGTAAGGGAGACAGACCCGCTCCCTAGTGCAGACGCAATAAGTCAAGTACTGAGTGAGCTAAGACAACTCACTGTAGTGGCCGCTTTAAGGAACAATATCGTATTGGATGATGCGGCAATAGACTTAGGGAACAGGTCTCAAGCTAGCAGCTTTCATGGGTGCTCCTGGGTTAAGGATCTACTCTGAAACCTCCTGGTGCAGATCATCAGTAAGAAAGCCCTTCATCTTGGGGGCGAAGTAAACCAAGTCACCATCATTTAGAATCCCCAAAAGATCAGCAAGTTGGTGAGTGTCAAAGGATATGTGAATGCCTTTGACAAAACTGGTTATGTGGAGGTCCCTGCCACTGCTTAAATCATTAACATTTCCCTTGACCTCCAGGTTGGCGTAGAAATATTTGACTAGGTTGGGACGGGTAGTCACTGTGTAAGTAATGACTGGTAACAACCCAAGATCACCGAAGGCCGCTTCAACGTCAAATCGTTGTAGCTGCTCCAAGTTTACACATCGCCTTAACTCGATGTTTTTCTCTTCAAACCAGGGAAAAAGGGCTTGCGTCGCCACAGAACGACACCACCACTCATCGAACTGCGGAACCGGCGGTTGCGGACGGTTCATGCCGGGACCGAATGCATGTTTACCAACACCACGACGTTGAGACATTTTGAACTACAAAACATAAAATAAAATAATAAGAATTTGGTTAGAATTTTTGAAATTTTGGCAACATAACGACAATAATTTAAGCAAAGGCCTCGAACTCACCCAAAATTTGGGTAGGAGGACTTACGTAACAATCTAACATCATATGGAAACCAAATAATCATCATGCAAGCAAGAAATTTAGCAATTACAAGAAAAAAAAAATCGATTTTTACCAAAACCTAGGTCAAAAACCCAAAAATTCAATTTTTAGAAAAACTATATGGTGGAACCTCAAATAGATTGAGGGCTTTTGCTCATAGAGGTCCCTAAACTCTTTAAGCCGAAGGAAAAGAGTTCCTATGGTTAGAATCTTCTAAACAAAGAAAAATCTAGTTTTTGGGCAAGAAACCATGAAGAAACGATGTAAAAAGGAAGAAAGGAAGGAATAAACTTACTTAGAGACGACGTTCAAGGTCTTGATCGGAAGAAAATCGCTTCTAAGGTCACCGGTCAGACTGTAGCAACTCACCAAGTTAGAGATAAATCACCACCGGAGAGAATGGAAGAAAGAAAAGTGAGAAAAGATTCACTTTTCATGATTTTAAAGGCATTTTAGGGTATACCGGTCGACAGTTTTGCCTATACCGGTCGACCAGTACCCCCTGTGTATGTCGATTGGTACCTCTCAGTCAGGAGGAAATTCCTAACCGGTCGACTATACCGGTCGCGCCATACCCTATAGGGCTGCGACCGGTACATCGACCGGTACCTCTTGGGAACTCCGAGAGGTTTGTCCGCCTGGACATATCGGTCGCACTACCATACACAGTGTCACGACCGGTATGTTGTGACCGGGCATGTATTCCAAGCTCAGAAAATTTTGAGAAAATTTTTTAAAATTTCGATTTAAGTTTCCTTATGAGTTTCGCCTTGAACTTGTTAAAGATTAACACTATTATGACTATTCGATTGTACCTCATGTGTTATGTCTTCTTCTAAGATCCAAGGAGGAAAAACTAATCTGAGATGGTAGGCGGAAACGGTCGTAGAGGCTCACGAAAGCATCACCACTCAAGGGTGCGTCGAGCCGAGGACTATGTGAAAACAGGAACTGTAGATGAGCAAGACCTGAACCCGGAAGGTGGATGAGGGCAGAGTCCCAGAGCACCAATAAATTTGCCAAGACCTCCTCACACTAACTCGGAGACAATTGTGACAAATTTGGTTTATCAGATAGAAGCTCAGCAGAAAGCATTCCTGAATGAGATGTTGAAGATGTTCAAACCACCAGGATATATCCCTACAAAAGGTATGCCTGAGTCTGGGGGAAATAACATCACACTGCCAATGGATGGTAGTACTGGGCCGATGGGCCAATGACAGAATCTACAACCATCACACCAATTTCCAACGTCGTCTGCCTATCAAGGGATCTATCTGTACCCACCACCATGGTGTGGAATAAATGTACAGGGGCAGAATGACCTAAGTTGAGTGGTGGATAGGTTTTTGAAGTTGAAACCCCCTACCTTTACAGGAAAATCAGGAAAATCACTATGGCCTGCACAGTGGGCTACTGAGACGGAGAATAATTTCCGTCTAATGACTTGCACGGAGGATGAGAAGGTGTTGTTTGCTATGCACATGCTCAAGGAAGACGCTAATGCCTGGTAGAATTCTACCCGGACATACTTGGAGACAAAGCACACTCAGATCAATTGGGAAATATTCAAGGGAGCTTTCTTTGATAAGTACTTTTCGAAGAGCTTTTGTGATCAAATGGAGAAGGAATTCTTAAACCTGTAACAATCCCAGTCGACTGTTGATGCGTACCAACAGAGGTATAAAGAGCTATTTTTCTTCGCTCTGGCAAGTATGCAAGAGGAAGAAACCAAGACCCACAGGTTCATCATGGGATTATGAGGAAGTATTCGAGAGCATGTCTTGGGTTTGGAGAAGAAAATGTATAACGAGGCTGTACAGATTACTAAAGTAATTGAATCAAGCCAAAGAGATAGCTTCTTTGCTCAAAACAGGGGACTGAAGGGGCCTACTGCTGAGACTTCAGGTGGAGGGAACACTAGACCATTCCACCCTTACAAGGCTCAGTCTACTATGGTGCCAGCAAGGAATACTATTGCACTACCACCGTCACAGTTAGCTGGACAAAACCCAAATGTCAAATGTTTCAATTGTCAACAATTGGGTCATTATGCAAAGACCTGTACTCTACCTAAGAAGCAACTCCCACAGCAAGGAAAGATATTCGCAGTCACCACTGAGGAGGCAGCCGCATCACCTGATGTGGTTACTGGTATGATTACGTCCCTTACTATTTGGCTTACTGTTTTGTTGTGTGTGAGCATGCAGAACTAAAGGATAATTAAATTTCAGGAACTGTAAATATAGCTAGTGTACCTGCCAGAGTACTATTTGACTCTGGGGCCATGCACTCCTTTGTTTCTATGTCTTTTGGGAAGCGAATGGAGTTACCTATCAAGTATTTAACCCCAAGCTTGATAGTTCACTCTCCGTTGGGAGTAATAGTGGAATTGAATGAATGCTATGGGCCATATATAGTTAGTATTCAGGGCCGAAACCTAGAAGCAAATCTGGTTGAACTTGAGATGACAGACTTTGATGTCATCTTGGGAATGGATTGGCTAGGCCATCATTCAGCTAGCTTATTATGTGGCAAAAGAAAACTTTTGTTTAAAGATGAGAAGGGAAAAGAGTTTAGCTTCACTGGAACCAAGTTACCTAGGAAGTAGAAGCTGTTCCTCTCTGCCCTAAAAACTAAGAGATGCTTAGAGAAGGGAGGAGTGGGGTACTTAGTGTCTGTGGTCGACATCACTGCAGAGGTGCCAAAGATGGAAGATCTAGATGTGGTACGAGAGTTTCCAGATGTGTTCCCAGAAGATCTACCATGTCTACCTCCAGACAGGGTTACAGAGTTCATGATAGACCTCATGCCAGGGTCGGTGCCGGTGTCTAAGGCACAGTATAAGATGGCCCCTACAAAATTAAAGGAGTCGAAGACCCAATTACAAAAATTACTAGATAAGGGTTTCATACGACCAAGCATATCGCCATGGGGAGCACCTATATTGTTCGTAAAGAAGAAGGACGGTAGCGTACGACTATGTATCAACTACTGAGAGTTGAACAAGTTAACTATCAAGAATCAATACCCTTTGCCTAGGATCGATGATCTGTTCGATCAGTTGCAGGGTGCAAAGGTTTTCTCGAAGATTGATCTTAGATCAAGGTACCACCAATTGAAGATCAAGGTAGGAGATATTCCAAAAACTACTTTCAGGACAAGGTATGGGCATTATGAGTTCCTGGTAATGTCATTCGGGTTGACTAACGCTCCAGTGTCATTCATGGAACTGATGAGCCGAGTGTTTCATGACATGTTGGACACTTCGGTCATCGTATTCGTCGACGACATCTTGGTCTACTCAAAGGACAGGGAGGCTCATGCAACACATTTGAGAGCAGCCCTACAACGATTGAGAAGGGAGAAGCTTTACACCAAGTTCAAGAAATGTAAATTTTGGTTGAAGGAAATGGCCTTCTTGGGTCACGTAGTATCTGCAGATGGTATCAAGGTAAATCCAAGCAAGATCGCAGCTATAGTAGGATGGGATGCACCGAAATCAGTTGCGGAGATTCGTAGTTTCCTTGGATTGGTTGGCTACTATAGAAGATTCGTAGAAGACTACTCAAGAATCACCATTCCACTTACCAAGACAGCTCAATTCAACGCTGTCAGACCTCAGTATACCATGGAGAAGCTGGCCAAGCTATATGTGGATAATATAGTCAGACTTCATGGCATCCCACAAAGTATAGTATCTGACAGAGATCCCCGTTTTACATCAAAGTTCTGGGAAGGATTACAGAAATCCATGGGAACCAAGTTGAAGTTTAGTACAGCTTTTCATCCTCAGACAGACGGACAGTCAGAAAGAACTATTCAAATCTTAGAAGATATGCTCTGAGTGTGTGACCTAGTTTTCAAAGGAGCTTGGGACGAGAAGCTATCGCTCATCGAGTTTGCGTATAACAATAGTTATCAGGCTATAATACAAATGGCTCCATATGAGGCACTCTATGGGAAGAAATGTCGTACACCTCTGTTATGGAATGAGGTGGGAGAGAGAAGGATTGTAGGATGGGAGTTCGGCGAAGAAACTTGTTGAGTGATTGATCAAATTAAGGAAAGAGTGAATACAGCTCAAGTTCAACAAAAGCACTATGCTGATAACTGACGTCGAGATCTGGAGTTTACAGTGGGTGATAAGGTGTTCTTGAAGATATCACCTGTGTAGGTTTGAAACGGTTTGGTAAGAAGTGGAAGCTATGCCCCAAGTATGTGGGACCATACGAGATTTTGACCAGACGTGGTAATATGGCATATCAACTGGCTCTACCACCATCCATGTCAAGCGTTCATGATGTGTTCCATGTTTCTGTATTGAAGAAGTATGTCAGGGATCCATTGCACATCTTGATAGCAGATCCACCAGACTTGACAGAGGACTTGACATTTGAAGTGGTACCTGTGATGCTCACAAGCCGAAAGGTACAACATCTCCGAAGCAAAGATATCCATTATGTGAAAGTACATTGGAAAAGCCAAGATGTAGAAGAAATCACTTGGGAGGAAGAGAACGCGATGTGAAAGGAATGCCCTAACCTTTTCAACTACCAAGGTACATTCAAATTTTGAGGCCAAAATTTCTTTTAAGGGTGGGGGAGTTATGAAACCTACATGCAAATTTTGGGGACGAAATTTCTTTTAAGGGTGGGGGAGTTGTAAGACCTGCATTCCATGAAAGTTGTGTGCTCACCCTGTATATATATACATGTTTTTAGATGTTGATGCAGGTTATACTGTGGAGGACTACATGGATGCTCCGACGTATGGAGGTGTTGCTGCTGTAGAAGTGCAAGCAGGAGAGGACGAGCATGACGCTTCATGCGAGTGCCCTTTCTACGTGTACCTCTAAGATGTTGATTTAATTTATTTATTTATTTTCAATGGATTTACAATTGATGTAAGGATATTTATTTACATTTTGGTGTGGAGAATAATTGGATATTTTATTTAAATTACCAATAGAGAACTTAGTTCATTTAATTTAAGACTTTCGCTGTATTTTATTATATTCTGATTATGGTTATGTGTAATGGTTTGTATGAGTGGACACGGTCTTATTGAGATCCTGGTGTGAACCATTGGTTCAGTGATGCTTCACTCACACTTCTGGTTCAGTCGAAATTGGGGTGTGACAAGTACTGCATCTGGTGGTAGCAACACTGTACCTCAAGCACAGCAAACACAGCTATACAAGGCCAAGTGCAAAACCCTGAAGCACCGCAAGGCAGGTATAACCAAGGTAATTATCAGTACCAACCGCCTATGTATGGAGCATATGCACAGTATCAGCTTGATCACTCCAGATTGATCGAGCATTTTTCGAAGTTGAAGCCGAAGGAATTTATAGGCAAGCCATCAGATCCGTTATGGCCAGCTCACTGGATTGATGAGATGGAAAGAAACTTTATGATGATGACTATAAATGAAGAAGAGAAGGTATTATGTGCCACTTTTATGCTGAAAGGTGATGCGCACCATTGGTGGAAATCTACTCGGAGTTATCTGTTGATAAAGCACGCCCAACTGACATGGGCTATTTAGAAAGAAGCTTTCTTCAAGAAGTATTTTCCCAGAAGTTTCAGAGATCAAATGGAAAAGGAGTTTCTGAGTCTATATCAAGTACACATGACTATAGACGCATATCAATAGCATTATGAAAAACTATTTTTCTTTGCTTCCTCTAGCATGTAGGAGGAAAATACCAAAACCCGAAGGTTCATCATGGGACTTAGGGGAAGCATCCGTGAGCATGTATTGGGACTGAAAAAGAAGATTTATAATGAAGTTGTACTGTAAGACCCGCATGCCACGAACCAGGCCTAACCTTATATTTTGTGTCGGGACCCGTCTACATATCATGGTCGAGCCAAGTGGACCAAATGTGTGAAGAAAAACCAAGACCCAATATGAAAATTTACCCAAAAACAGTCAAAATGAGGGTAGGGTCGCAGGTTTTAACAAGCAGGTCCGACCCTCACATCGACCCTCACCATCAACCCTCAACCATGGGTTGCAGGGTCTATGAGTTGTTCGACCCTCCCATCGACCCTCCCATCGACCCTCGGTATTCGGGAAAAATAGCACGAACCAAAAATTAGGAAACCATCCTAATTTCGATTGGAACCTTTCCTAAACTCAATGAGACTTATTTTGGGAGATTTTGCCCTATAAATAGGACGTCCCTAAGCCTCTTTCAATCCTTTTACAACCCTAATTGGATTGAGAGAAAGAGAAGAAGAGAATGAAAACTTGAAGAAAAGGCTAAGGAAGAAGAGGAAATTCAGAGGAATTCTGAATCTCAGCAAAACTAAGGTATGGATACATTCCCCATGATTTATTTAAGATTTTAGAATGGTTTATGAAGAGGATATGACTTAGAAGAAACCCAAATCATCCATCCATGGTTAGGTTTTTATGGAAAACCATGGAGGAGATCATTAAAACCATATAGGTGAATAAAGTATAGTTCTAAACCATGGAACATGTATAGAATGGGTTATGGAAGTAAGCCATAGGACCCAACCATGAAAGAGAGAACGAAATATGATATTTTCGACTCAAACCATGGAGGGTTGCACCTAGGGTCGATGGCAGATCTGACCCTAGCATCGACCCTCAATGTTCGGGAAGTTCAGATTAGGGGGAGGGTCGCACCCAGGGTCGATCATGACTCCGACCCTACATCCGACCCTCAGTTAACAGAATAGTTTTTAAATTCTGAATAAATTCTAATTAAATTTTATCGCTTTGTTAGGTCTTCTAGCAATGTAATAACATTATAAAGGTGATTCTAAAGCTTGGAAGAGTATCTATTAGCAAGCTAAGGTGAGGGAACAAGACCTAAACTAATTGGTTAACAATAAACCATTTTACTTCTTGAGTCCAATGCCATATTGATTCTATACGTGTATGCTTGTATGTTCATTTAACTTGTCATCCAATATTTCTATTATTTGTTCATGCATATTTACTTTATTGTTTATAACATGATGATGATGATGATGATGATAGAAATAGGCATGTGAATGTTTGTGTTTGGCCAGTGTATATGGTGAGGGTAGGAATGGTATCAACCGGTACAACCATGACCGTTCTTCATGGGGTGTATATTGTGCTATGGTCTACTCAAGTCATGTCCACTGATGTCTTCGTATCGCCATTACCTTAGCAGAACTATTGCGACGTAGGGCATCAAGGAGGGTCTCGGTCCTTGAGTCCTATACTCTACCGAGGGGCCTTAGCTCTATCTCTACGGGTGCTCTGAGGGATGCTGGGGTGAGGCCTTGGATACACTGTTTGGCATTAGGATTGGTTAGTTGCGAGCCCAGTTTGCAACCCTAGACAGCAGGGGTTTATTTGTTGGTATGGTATCAACCGGTACAGCCATGCCATTTTCATGGGTGTATATTGTGCCATTTTGGGTGTTGTGGGCGACAGTGCAGGAGTCATTGGGCGTATCCACACACTTGTGTATAGAGGTGCAGTGGCCACCTATCCTTTTTATGGCATAGTGCAAACTTTAAACCGGACCAAAGATATAAATTGATTGCATGCATATGTATTGTTGCATTGTTTGTTTACTCACTGAGCTCAAGTTACAGAGCTAACCCTCGCATGCGTAATTCTTTTTAGTTTTTGATGTTGCAGGTACTGTGATTGAAGATTATGTCAACACGCCAACATATGAACATGTGGTGGCTATGATGAGCAAGCTGTGGAGGACGAACATGGTTCGTTAAGCGAGCGTTTCAACAGTGGATACGTTTAGTATTTAGTTTTCGTATTTGGATATTGTAATATGTATTAAGTTATGTTTTGGTTACTTGAAAATAAATGGAATATTAATTATTTATCATGATTAGACCTCAGTTCATTACCTGTAAGACTTCTGCTACTTATTTTATTACCTCTGATTAATGTGGAATGTGTTTTGGTTTATCATATATGGGATAGCCTATTGTGAGATCCTGGTTGAACCGTTGGTTTATTGACGGTTCATCACATCATTACGGTTAGTCCAGAATTGGGGTGTGACAACTTGGTATCTGAGCTCTCGTAGGCCTTACCCATTAAACCTGAATACTTCCACTGGAGTCCATGAATTGAGTTAGGATAAATTAAAAACTTTAATACAAACAAACAATAAGCACCTGTGTTGGTTGAAACTGAAATTAAACAAGACGATAATGTACATATAAAAGGTGGAACCATATATATACACTCACACAGAAAGAGAAGACCAAAAATTATCCTAATAAATGAACAATTTAGGGTATTATCTATAAGTTGCGTAGTTATCCAAGTATACAAGGATATAGTACAATAGCAAGAAGGAAGCTTCTGTAAAGCAAAAAATTTAATACCGAGTTGATAATCACAAGATGTGAAACTCGATGTATTTGGGAAAGAAGAAAAATGGCTAGTAATGCCTAAATCCCTGTGGAGATAAAGAGAAAGATCTTGGGCTAAATCCAACAGAGATAGGAGAATACTGGCCATACATTATGAATAAGAATAACTACAAGAAGATAAATTTATACTCTGGGTGACATGGAAACTCAGAGTGAGATCCACCACAAGCTGATCCATTACCCGCTGAGCATTAAGAAGAGGTTGCAACTTGACCCCACCACTATCAGGGTCGAGAATGGATAATGAAAACTCATCTGAGTAGATAATCAGACTGTATCGAATTAAAAGAGTGAACAACCAGGCCACTCCAGCCAACTACCTGGACTACCAAATACCTTGGCTATGGTTGTCATAAACTTGACCCAATAAAATACAAGAGCAACAACAAATGAGACTGACTATGCAAGTTGCTATGTAAATCACTACCCAAGTTGCTGATGCTACATCAACACCTTCGGGTCAAACCAAGTACGGTACCAATTGGTAGCATCACTGTACCCCAACACCTGTTAGCTATAACACAGTGCCTACCACACAGCAAGTCCCAGTAATGCACACCCCAGTGTAGAAGTTTGGTGCACAACAAGCAGTGTATCAAGGTGGTTAACCTTATCAGCCACCGATGTATGGGATAGTTGCATCATGACAGAATGATCCAACAGGGGTTGAGGAATATTTTCTGAAGATGAAGCCTCAAACATTTCAGCAAAGATCAAATCTATTATGGCCATATGGCAAGATAGTTTATATAGAATGCGGTGCATTATTGATTTACTCTTATGATTATAGAGGATGCAAATACCAAATTTTAATTCTCGTACCTTGACAGGATACCCTCTTGATTTAACCTGTCAATTGGAGTTATAGATATTGTTTCTTTAGTCTTAGTCCTGATTATACCAATCTGAACCACTCTCATGATCAACAACATGAACAGAGGTATGAACTGAATGAACAGTTAAATGTTTAATCGGGTTGGGCGTACATCTTCTGATTTATACCTGATTTATTGATGTACAAAATTTTTCTCCAGATTATACCTGATTTACTGATGTATGAAAACTTTCTCCAGATTTAGTCCTATAGTGCCTTGACCAATGGCATTATATATACTCAATAGAACCTATAACCACGAGGTTAAGAGTTGTAAAACCTCTATTTTCATATATTTGGACCACCGTGCAACTTGACGACTTTTTTTTATGCCGGTTGGATTACCATAGATTTACTCCTGTTCCTTTAAAACCTAGGTTCACTAGATAAAGCAAGTGTTCGTCGTCATACTAAATTCGAAAGAAGGAAAGGAAATGTTTTTGGATAACGATTCTGACATCCATTGAAGAGATGTTTAGTTATAATGGAATTATTGGAAGGAAGATGATTAAATTCATATTAGATTTTATAGCCAAGAGACCTCTGTTGAAGTAATGGAGAATCTATTTTGAGATTTCTAAATGGGTGGATATGAATCATGTCTATAAAAGAGTATATGTGACAAAAGTGAGAACTATCAAGGGTAGTCAGTAAAGAGTAGATAGCACTCAAGTAAAGTTAAAGATGGTTATATCGGTATGAATTTTGACAAGGTAGAAGATTCCTAAAGGTAAATTTAAGAGTGGATACAAGGATAAAGTCATGGCATACGTAGTACTCGATTTAATACAATGATAATTGAGTTATGCCCAATGTTGAGTGATTGATTAAGAAAAGACCAAAAGAGTTTAGATGAATTAATGAATTTATAAGCATATACCCTAATGCTTATAGATAGACTTGGGATATGAGGTAACAATCACAAGATATTGTTCGAGGTATATGTAAGAGAGATCAGGAAGAATAGAAGTGATAAAGGAAATATAAGCTAATGAACTTTTCAAGATATGAGATTGTTAGCAATAGTCTTTGAAAATCATAAGAGATGAAGGAACTAGACAAGCTCTTAAGACCTTATACCAGATTTTGCTAGTTTAAGCCCTTTGGACTAGATGTTGTATGGGATGAGTGTTACGAACATTGTCCCAATTCTTATGGATGAACAGAATTTGGATGCAACCTGAGTCGACTTGAGATGGTAGACTTTGACGTCATCTTGGAAATAGACTGGTTGTCTCAACACTCTACAAGTGATTATGTGCATAGAAGAGGTTATCATTCAAGAATAAAGATGGCATATAATTTGGTTTTATTGGAAGCCTATTGCCTAGGAAGCATAAGCTGATCCTCTCTATGCTAAAGGCGAAGAGATGCTTTAAAGAGAAGAAGTTGGATATATGGTATCTTGTGGTATACGTTACCAAAGAAGCACCACAGATGGAAGATATTGATGTGATGCGTGAATTTCTTGATGTATTTCCAGGAAACTTATTGGGTTACCATCTGATTAAGTGACCGAGTTCATCATCGACTTGTTACCAAGGACGATACTTGTGTCAAAGGCACCATAGAGTAAGCTCCTACGGGGTTGAAGGAATTGAGACTCAACTACAAGAGTTATTAGACAAGGGTTCTAATCGGCTAAGTATTGCATCACAGGGAACGCCAATGCAATTCATGAAGAAGAAGGACGGTAGTGTCAGATTATGCATAGACTACCGGGAACTAAACAAGTTCAAGATCAAGAATCGATATCTACTACCTCGGATCGATGACTTGTTTAAATAGTTGCAAGGAGCAAAGGTATTTTCTAAGATTGATCTTCGATCAAGATAGCATCAGCTGAAGAATTTGGACAGAAATATCTCGAAGATAGCTGTTAGAATCAGTATTGGACATTATGAGTTATCGATTTTGATGTTTGGATTAACCAATGCCCTTACATCTTTTATGGAACTGATGAACTGGGTGTTTCATGACATGTTGGACACGTCGATCATAGTTTTCATAGATGATATTTGGTTGATTCCGAGAATGAAGCAACTCATACAACGGATTTTAGAACAGCTTCACAACAGCTGAGAAGTGAAAAGCTTATTGCCAATTCCAAGGAATATGAGACCTGATTAAACAAAGTGATCTTATTAGATCACGTAGCGTCATAAAAAGGAATAAAGTGGACCCTATTAAGATAGAAGTAAACATATGGTGAGAAACACCTAAAAAATATTGCAAAGATCAGAAGTTTCTTGGGTTTAGCTAGTTATTACAGATGATTTTTGGAGGACCACTCTAAGATCGCAATACCTCTTACCAAGCTAACCAGGAAGGGAGATGAGTTTAATTGGACTGACTAGTGTAAAGAATGGTTGATATCAACTCTCACCTTGATCGTTCGTACACCAGGAAACCTTTTACCTTATACATTGAAGCTTTTGGATTGGATCTAAGATGCGAGATAATGCAAGGTAAATAAGTGATTTCATATGCTTTAAGAAAACTAAAAGAGCATAAGAAGAGTTACCCTACTCATGACTTGAAATTATCGATGATGAATTATGTAATCAAAACTTGGAGACATTATTTATACGGAGAAGAATGTTAGATTTAATGGGAATACAAGAGTTTATTTACCTCTTCACCAGAAAGAGTTGAACATGAGGATAAAATAGTTGAAATTGCCCAAGGATTAAAACTGTGATATTCAGTGTCACCCGAGCAAGGCTAATGTAGTAGCTAAGGCCTTACGCAAAAAGGGATTATGAGGTCTGAAGAAGGACCAAGTATAAATGTTGCCTTATGTTCTGCAGCAACAGATTCAGATTTGGAAAAGAGTAACATATAATAGAAGCTAGTGATGATCCAATCGAGAGAGAACTTATGGATGAATTATGAAACAATAGTTCGGTTGCGTTTATGGCATTAAAAATCATCTCTGGATTGGTGGATGAAATAAAAGTAGCAATTTTGTTAAATCTGTATATAAGATTAAAGTCAGGAGATTTAGAGAAAGAAAAACCTAACCCTGACTTACTTTGGATGCGGAGATGGTACTCAGATACAGAGGCAGATTCTGAATACATGAAGATAAAGACTTGGATACTATGAAGAGGATAATGGTAAGAGTCCATTGTACTTAATATTCAGTACATACTAGAGTACCAATATATATCATGACATGAAGATATTATTTTGGCAGAAAGGGAATGGAAGTGGTTGTGGATAGATGCATGTTTCAGTAATTGAATTATCAGCAAGTAAAGGCTAAAAGTCAAAGACCAACATGGCTACAACAATAACTATCAAAGCCAGTCTGGAAGTGAAACTGCATTACAATGAACTATGTCACTGATTTGCCACTGACCCCTAGATCGGTTGACGTAGTATGGGTGATTGTTGATCGCCTTATGAAGATAGCTCATTCCATTGCTATACGACCTCGGTATGCTTTGGAGCGGCTAACTAAGCTATATATGGATAGTATTTCCAGATTGAATGGTATGCAGGAGTGCTTAGTGTCGGTCAGAGGCTTATGCTTTATCTCAAAGTTTTGGAAGGATCTATAGAAAACAATGGGAACGAAGTTGAAGTTTAGTACCGCATTTTACCTTAAACCGACGGATAGTCGGGGCGGACTATACAAATCCTAAGAGATATGCTCTGAGCTTGTAAAATTGATTTCAAGGAACTTGAGTTGAGAAGTTACCGTGAATTGAAGTTGCTATTAAGCTGCCATGTAAATGTTACCTATGATGCATGATATGGTAGAAATGTCAAACCCCTCTATTTTGGAATAAAGTTGGGGAATAAAAAAAAATATAATACCTGAGTTAATTGCAAAAACCTGTCGAGTGGCAGACAAGATCAAAGAAAAGGGGCAGGATAGCTCAAGTTGTCAGAAGAGACACCAAGACCTTGAGTTCGCCATAAGTGACAAAGTATTTTTGAAGATATCACTTATGCATAGTTTGAAATGATTAGACAAGAAGGAAAGTAGTATTCTATTCGAATCTTATAAACTCTGGAGAGACGTAGAAAAGTTGCATATCAATTAGCATTACCGCTATCCATGTCTAGTGTGCATGATGTATTTCGTGTGTCTCTATTGAAGAAGTACAATGGAGATCCATATCAAAAGTATTGACCACGGAATCACTGGATTAAATAGGAGATTTAACTATTGAAGTGGTACCAGCCTAGTTCACTAGTTGAAAGGTATAACACCTTAAAACTTGGTATCAATTATACGAAGATAATCTGACAAAGACAAGACGTGGAAAAGAGTGCATAGGAGGAAGAAGATGCAATGCAAAAATATAATTTCCACCTATGGACTCCGAAGTAAATTCAAATTTTGAGGACAAAATTTATTTTAAGGATGGGGGAGTTGTAAGATCCGTACTTTCAAATTTCGAGGACAAAATTTCTTTTAAGGGTGGTGGAGTTGTAAGACCCGCATGCCACGAACCCGGCCTAACCTTATATTTTGTGTCAGGACCAGTCTACATATCATGGTCGAGCCAAGTGGACCAAATGTGTGAAGAAAAACCAAGACCCAATATGAAAATTTACCCAAAAATTGTCAAAAATGAGGGTATGGTCGCAGGTTTTAACAGGCAGGTCTGACCCTCCCATCGACCTTCACCATCGACCCTCAACCACCATCGACCCTCAACCATGGGACGCAGGGTCTATGAGTTGTCCGACCCTCCCATCGACCCTCCCATCGACCCTCGATATTTGGAAAAAATAGCACGAACCGAAAATTAGGAAACCTTCCTAATTTCGATTGGAACCTTTCCTAAACTCAATGGAACTTATTTTGGGAGATTTTGCCCTATAAATAGGACGTCCCTAAGCCTCTTTCAATCCTTTTACAACCCTAATTGGATTGAGAGAAAGAGAAGAGAAGGAAGAGAAGAAGATAAGGAAAACTTGAAGAAAAGGCTAAGGAAGAAGAGGAAATTCAGAGGAACTCTGAATCTCAGCAAAACTAAGGTATGGATACATTCCCCGTGATTTATTTAAGACTTTAGAATGGTTTATGAAGAGGATATGACTTAGAAGAAACCCAAATCATCCATCCATGGTTAGGTTTCCATGGAAAACCATGGAGGAGATCATTAAAACCATGTAGGTGAATAAAGTATAGTTTTAAACCATGGAACATGTATAGAATGGGTTGTGGAAGTAAGCCATAAGACCCAACCATGAAAGAGAGAATGAAATATGATATTTTCGACTCAAACCATGGAGTGTCGCACCTAGGGTCGATAGCAGATCCGACCCTAGCATCGACCCTCAGTGTTCGGGAAGTTCAGATTAGGGGGAGGGTCGCACCCACGGTCGATCATGACTCCGACCCTACCTCCGACCCTCAGTTAACAGAATATTTTTTAAATTCTGAATAAATTCTAATTAAATTTTATCGGCTTTGTTAGGTCTTCTAGTAATATAATAACATTATAAAGGTGATTCTAAAGCTTGGAAGAGTATCTATTAGCAAGCTAAGGTGAGGGAACAAGACCTAAACTAATTGGTTAACAATAAACCATTTTACTTCTTGAGTCCAATGCCATATTGATTCTATGCGTGTATGCTTGTATGTATATTTAACATGTCATCCAATATTTTTATTATTTATTCATGCATATTTACTTTATTGTTTATAACATGATGATGATGATGATGATGATGATGATAGGAATAGGCATGTGAATGTTTGTGTTTGGCCAGTGTATATGGTGAGGGTAGGAATGGTATCAACCGGTACAACCACGACCGTTCTTCATGGGGTGTATATTGTGCTATGGTCTACTCAAGTCATGTCCACTGATGTCGTCGTATCGCCATTACCTTAGCAGAACTATTGCGACGTAGGGCATCAAGGAGGGTCTCGGTCCTTGAGTCCTATACTCTACTGAGGGGCCTTAGCTTTATCTCTATGGGTGCTCTGAGAGATGCTGGGGTGAGGCCTTGGATACACTGTTTGGCATTAGGATTGGTTAGTTGCGAGCCCAGTTTGCAACCCTAGCCAGCAGGGGTTTATTTGTTGGTATGGTATCAATCAGTACAGCCATGCCGTTTTCATGGGGTATATATTGTGCCATTTTGGGTGCTGTGGAGCGACAGTGCAGGATTCATTGGGCGTATCCACATGCTTGTGTATAGAGGTGCAGCGGCCACCTATCCTTTCTATAACACAGTGCAAACTTTAAACCAGACCAAAGATATAAATTGATTGCATGCATATCTATTGTTGCATTGTTTTGTTTACTCACTGAGCTCAAGTTGCAGAGCTGACCCTCGCGTGCACAATTCTTTTTAGTTTCTGATGTTGCAGGTACTATGATTGAAGATTATGTCAACACCAACATATGAACATGTGGTGGCTATGATGAGCAAGCTGTGGAGGACGAACATGGTTCGTTAAGCGAGCGTTTCAACGGTGGATACGTTTAGTATTTAGTTTTCGTATTTTGATATTGTAATATGTATTAAGTTATGTTTTGGTTACTTGGAAATAAATGGAATATTAATTATTTATCATGATTAAACCTCAGTTCATTATCTGTAAGACTTCCGCTACTTATTTTATTATCTCTGATTAATGTGGAATGTGTTTTGGTTTATCATATGTGGGATAGCCTATTGTGAGATCCTAATTGAACCGTTGGTTTATTGACGGTTCATCACATCATTCTGGTTAGTCCAGAATTGGGGTGTGACATGTACAGATTGCTCGAGTATTGGAATTAAGCCAAAGGGAAAGTTATTTTGCTCAGAATAGATGTATTAAAAGGCCTAATGGAGACTAATACAATGAAGGGAACTCAAATACATTTAAACCCTTCTATACTCAAGGCTTCAATGCTGCAGCCAAGACTACTCTGACAGCCCAACCTCAATAGAAGAAAAGTAATGCTGGAGTTAAATGGTTTAACTGTAATCAAATAGGATATTATTCAAGGGAGTGTCCTAAGCCAAGGAAGCAGCTACAGCAAGGAAAGGTTTATGCAGTTACATCTAAGTATGTTGTCGCATCGCCTGATGTGGTCACAGGTATGACCTGAACTGTTTATTTTGTACTACCTTGTATAAGCATGTAGACTAAATTAAATCAAATCACAGGTATCGTACCTATTAATGGCTTACCCGCCAAAGTACTCTTTGACTCTGGAGCTACTCATTCTTTTATATCTATGTTGTTTGAAAAGAAGTTAAATCTACCCCTCAGACCTTTAGGCTATAAACTGTTAGTACGATCACCTATGGGATTAGAAGTGGAACTAGACAAAGGTTATGGACCATGTCTAGTTCTTATCGGCGAGAAGATTTTGGATGCAACCTTAATTCAACTCGAGATGGCAGACTTTGACATTATCTTGGGAATGGATTGGTTAGCTCGGCACTCCGTAAACCTATTATGTGCAGAAAAGAAATTGACATTTAAAGACAAGAAAGGAGCAGAGTTTAGTTTTGTGGGAACCAAACTTTCCCGTACAGAAAAACTCATTCTATCTGCATTGAAGGCTAGAAAATGCCTCGAGAAAGGAGGAATTGGGTATCTAGTATCCGTGGTCTGCCTCACTAAGGAAGCACCACGAATGGAGGATATTGAAGTTGTGCGTAAATTTTTGGATGTATTTCCTGAGGAACTACCAGGACTACCACCCGACCGAGCGACAGAGTTCGTTTTAGATCTTATGCCCAGAGTCGTACTAGTAGCACCTTATCGAATGGCTCCTACTGAACTGAAGGAATTGAAGGTATAATTATAGGAATTACTGGACAAAGGTTATATTAGACCTACCATATCACCATGGGGAGCGCCAGTATTATTCGTGAAAAAGAAGGACGGTAGCATACGACTGTGTATAGATTATCGAGAATTAAACAAGGTTAAAATCAAGAATCGGTACCCATTGCCTTGGATCGATGACTTGTTCGATCAGTTGCAAGGTGCCAAAGTGTTCTCCAAAATTGATCTTCGGTCAGGATACCATCAGTTGAAGATTAAGGAAGGTGCTATTCCGAAGACAACATTCAGAACCAGATATGGACATTATGAATTTTTAGTCATGTCTTTTGGATTGACTAATGCACCCACAACTTTTATGGAACTTATGAATCGGGTATTCCATGATATGTTGGATACGTCAGTCATTGTATTTATTGTTGACATACTAGTCTACTCCAAGGACAAAGAAACTTATGTCACAAATCTAAGAGCCGCTCTGCAGCGACTAAGAAAAGAGAAGCTTTACGCAAAATTTACAAAGTGTGAGTTATGGCTAAATGAAGTCGCTTTCTTAGGCAATGTTGTATCTGCTGAAGGAATTAAAGTGGATCCTAGCAAGATTGAAGTCATTGTGAAATAGGAAGCACCTAAGAATGTTGTAGAAATCAGAAGTTTCTTAGGTTTAGCTGGTTACTATCGACGATTCATGGAAGATTACTTTAGAATCTCCGTACCTCTCACCAGTCTAACAAAGAAAGGAGAAAAGTTTGTTTGGATTGATAAATGTAAAGAGTGTTTTCAAACATTGAAGGCTAGATTGATATCAGCTCCCATCTTGACTATTTCGATCCTAGTACAACCATTTACCTTGTACACTGATGCGTCTGGGTTAGGTTTAGGATGTGTGGTTATGCAAGGAGAACAAGTAATTGTGTATGCCTCAAGACAACTGAAGACACTTGAGAATAACTATCCCACTCATGACTTGGAATTAGCAGCAGTAGTACATGCTGTTAAGATATGAAGACTATTTGTATGGAGAAAATTTTTAGATTAAATTAGATCATAAAAGTCCCACTCATTTTTTAATCAGAAGGAGTTGAACATGAGACAAAGAAGATGGTTAGAATTATTAAAGGATTATGATTGCGATATCCAGTATCATCTAGGAAAAGCTAATGTAGTTGCTGATGCACTAAGCAGAAAAGCAATGACAGAATCCCAAGAAGAAGTTAGTGCAAATGTTGTGATGTGTGTCACAGGGAGAATATTTAATTATGGTAAAGAGCAGTTCATGATTGATATTTTGAATGAATCAACTGACCAAGGGTTTATTCATCTATTCTCAAACATGTTTGCTATATTGAAGATTGTACCTGATCTATTAGATGAAGTGAAAGCCGCTATTAAATCAGACCCTTTTCTGAGAACGGTGCAAGAAGACCTTGAAAAAGGTAGGACTACTCCTGAGTTCACCTTGGACGTTGAAAAAGTACTAAGATACAAAGGAAGGGTATGTGTTCCTGAAAATGAAGACTTGGATATTAGACACAGACTAATGAACGAAGCTCACACCACTACTTATTCGATACATCCTGAAAGTACGAAGATGTATCATGATCTGAAGAAACTATATTAGTGGAGAGGAATGAAAGCGGATATAGCTAAATTTGTGTCTCAATGCTTGAATTGTCAACAAGTAAAGGCTGAAAGGCAAAGACTTGCAGGATTATTGCAGCCACTGCTAGAGCCCGCATGGAAATGGGACTGCATCACTATAAACTTCATCATCGGGTTACCATTGACTCTCTGAGTAGTTGACGCTGTCTGGGTAATTGTGGATCATTTGACTAAGACAACTCGTTTCATAGCTATACGACCTCAGTATACCCTAAAGTGGTTAGCTAAGCATTATGTAGATAATATTATCCAATTACATGGTGTACCTGAAAGCATTGTGTCTAACAGAGACCCACACTTTACCTCAAAGTTTTGGAAAGGATTACAGAAGGCTATGGGTACAACATTAAAGTTTAGTACTGCATTCCATCCTCAGACAGAAAAACAGTCAAAGCGTACTATTCAGATTTTAGAAGGCATGCTTCGAGCTTGTGTCATTGATTTCAAAGGATCATGGGATGAGAAATTACCATTGATTGAGTTTGCTTATAACAACAGCTATCAAGCGATTATACAGATGTCACCCTATGAAGCACTGTATGGTAGGAAATGTTGAACTCCTTTGTTTTGGAATGAAGTTGGAGAATGGAGTATTGTTGGACCAGAGTTTGTTAAAGAGACTTGTCGAGTAATCGACATTATCAAGGAAAGAGTCCGAATAGCTCAGAACCGTCAGAAGTAATATGTAGATAATCGACACAGAGATCTCAAATTCACCATAGGTGATAAGGTATTTCTGAAAATATCTCCTATGCATGGTTTGAAAAGGTTTGGACAGAAGGAAAAGTTGTGTCCCAGATATATTGGACCTTATGAAGTTCTAGATAGACGTGGAAAAGTAGCATATCAGTTAGCGCTACCACCGTCATGTCAAGTGTGCATGATGTATTTCATATCTCATTATTGAAGAAGTACGTCAGAGATCCAACACAAGTGTTAACAATGGATCCACCAGATTTGACTGAAGATCTGACGTTCGAAGTAGTACCTTTTGAGATCACTAGCCGGAAGGTGCAACGTCTTCGCAACCATGACATTTACTACGTTAAGGTTACTTGGAAAAACCAAAATCTAGAAGAAGTTACATAGAAAGAAGAGAACGCTATGCGGAAGCAATATCCTCACCTATTCGACTCGGAAGGTATGTGCAAATTTTGAGAATAAAATTTATATAAGAGGGGGGAGTTGTAAGACCCATATTCTACTAACTTGGTCTAACCATGTAGTGCCAGGTTTTTCCATCATTTCTGGACCAAGTGGACTGAGCCTGTGAATGTAGATTACAAACCAGGTATGAGAATCGAGTTAAAAACACTAAAAACATACCTAAGTTCACATACCTGGGTAGGTATGGTCGACCATAAGGAAGGAAACCAAAAATATCAAATCTAGAACCCCACGATCGATGATTTCAACCCTACGGTCGACGATTTATGCGACCGTATGATCGACCATTAGAACCCAGATCAGACTCTGAGTTTTGGAAACTTTCCTAAACTAAGGGATTGCTTTCCTAATTGAAAGAGGACTCTATATGGAGATTTTTCTTCTATATAAATGACGTCCCTCAACCCTTTTTCACTCTTTTAGAACATTAGAAAACCCTAGAGAAAGAATAGGAAGAGAAGGAAGAGAAGGAGAAGAAGAAAAAGAAAAGGAGAAGAATTTGCTGAGAAGGGATCGGCTCTCTATCACAGGCAAAGGTATGAACGAATCTCTGGAGAAGTAAACTCTAAGGAATAAGACTTCTATGGAAGACAGGCAATATCAACCTATTATGATCTATGTGATTTCCTTGAGAAAATCCCAAGGAAAACCATAAGGAGTGAATTTGATGATTAGGGTTGATAAGAAATTACTAATGATGGTCATAGGATGACTTTAGAATAACTCCATTGAAGAATAGAAGAATTTACCCAGGAAGAACTCGAATTTCATGTAGACTATGACTAGAAATCTCAAGGTCACAACTATGGTCGACCATAGCATGACCAGTATGACCAGAAGATCGATCATAGGCATTCGGGAAGATTTCAGAAATCATATGGTCACAGCTACAGTCGCACCATATGTGACCTTAGGGTATTGACTGTAGATAGTACGGTTGATATAGCACAAGACCATAGGACTAATCTGACACCTATCAGTGCTCTGTTTCGATTTCTGACTACTGGAACATGTTACATATGAACCTTAACTTAAATTCATATAACTTTTAGGTTGTTAAATCAATTCAAAGAGAATTTTAAGGCTTGGAAGGGCATCGAGAATTGCTAACAGGTGAGGGAACAAGACCTAAACTAATTGGATAATAACATACTATTTATTTTTATTGAGTCCAATACCATGATTGATTCTATACGTGTATGCTTGTAATGTGCATCTCACATGTCATTCAATATTCTTGCTATTACTGTTCATGCATATTTAATTCTACTTATTTATAACATGATGATGATGATGATGCTAGGAATAGGCATGTGAATGTTTTGTGTGGTTGGTGTATTGGATATGAGTGGAGCATCAGGGGGAGGACGTGGCATGGTGGTCTTCGACCTCGTCACCAGACTCTAGCTCTATTTCTACTCAATTATTGCCCACTAACATCGTCGTATCACCATTACCTTAGCAGAACTATTACATCGTAGGGCATCAGGGGAGGTGGTCTCGGACCGTGTGGTCTCTGACTTTGCCGAGGGGCCTTAGCTCTATCTCTATGGACGTATTGAGGGATGCTGGGGTGAGGCATGGGATACACTGTTTGGCATTAGGATTGGTTAGTTGCAAGTCCAGTTTGCAAGCCCTCGCCAATAAGGGCTTACGTGTTGGTATGGATAGGACATCAGGGGAAGTGTTGGTGGTGTTTGCTCCGAACACTTTAGCTCTATCTCTATTCCATGGTGGGTGCATGTGGGACGGCAATAGAGTTTGATCCATTGGGCAGATTCACACACTCATGTATAAAGGTGCGACGGCCACCAAACCTTTCTATAGCACATTGCAAACTTAAAAACCAGACCAAAGATATGAATTGAATGCATGCATTTGTTTGTTGCATTGTTTTGTTTGCTCACTGAGCCATGATGTGTGCTCACCCTTTCGACGTCGAATATTTTTACTTGATGATGCAGGTCCTACGGTTGAAGAATATATGAATGCGTCGACGTATGGACACATTACTGCGATAGACGTAGAAGCTGAAGAAGATGCGCATGATTCACCATGCGAGTGCAACCAATGTGTTTTTGCTTAAGTTTAGTTATAATTTGAACATCATATTTGTAATTGATTATTTATTTTTATGTCTTATGGTTTGGAGATAATTGGATTAAATACTTATTTATCAATGTTAGACTCTCAGTTCATTATCTGTATGACTTCGGTTTATTTGTTTATTACCTCTGATTATTAATGTGAAATGTGTGTGTGGTTTGATATGGTAGGTAAGATCTATGTGTAAGCATCCCATTTTTGCCATTTCCAACTGAACAAAGTCCTACTTGTATGTGGACAACAAAGGAAGAGAGATGAGTGAAAATTTAGGTTTTTGACTACGATCTCGAGGTAGTTTTCTATGGGTCCCATAATAAGGTCACAGGCTGTAATCTGCATGGATGCATAGGTCATGGAATTATCTTCGAAATGAGACTAGAATTGCTCAATTATGATATCAAGTGAAGAAGATATGGTCATTTTAGTCGGATGATACGTACAAGAGAGGTTTCTGAAATTATCATAAATAATCCCAGGGGCTTTCATGCAAATTATCGTAAGTTGGATTGTTTGAATTTCAAATCATCATATCTTGATCATCCGACATCTGAATCATATGGTTTAAGTACCAATGTTCCTTATTTTCAGTCTTTTTCAAAATGGACGTGAAGAATCCCGGGTAGAGGTTACCGGTGGGTCCCATGCAAGCTTGCATGCAGAATTATTGATAGAACTTCATTTCTTCATATCTTGGTCGTTCTACGTCCGATTCAGATGATTCAAAGGCCATTATTCCTCATTTTTTGTCTTCTGTAAAGTGGATGTGAAAAATTTGGGACAGAGATCTCCGAAGGGGCCCATGTAAAATTATATATTGAAATGGTCATTTAATCTTTGAAAATTCATATTTTGGTCATCCAAATCAGTTGATTCCAGTTTCATTATTCCTCATTTTTAGTGCTCTACCAAGTGGACATGAAGGATTTTAGGCAGAGGTCTCCGAAGCATCCCATGTAGAATCGTTAGCTGAATTATCGTAAAATGGCTTGTTTAAACTTCAGAAATTCATAAGTTGGCCATTTTATTTCCAAAAGAGGTAATTCAAACTCCAGTATTTTTCATTTTTAATGTTTTACAAAATGAATGTGGAAAATTTAGGGTAGAGGTTGGCAAAAATTCCATGCGGAATGGCAGCGGAAATGGCCTATGAAATGATAGGGGGAGAAAAAAAATCAATTTTTTAGCCTAACCTAGCTCAACCCAGCTTAGTCCAACCCAGCTTAGTCCAACTCAAACCAGTCTAAACCAAATCAATTCAGTCCAAGTATGTACATGTGCGTCATATATAATGTACTATATATATTGTATATATAATATTATGTTTATGTATATTAGTGTAATATATGTTAGGATATAAATATAAAATAAGGAAAAATAATAAAAAGAAAAGAAAGAGTAAGAGAGAAGGGATGTGTGAGAGAGAGAGAGAGAGAGAGAGAGAGATTGAAAGGAAAAGAGGAAAGAAAGAGAAAGAGGAAAAGATGTGAGAGAGAGGGAGAATGAAAGGAAAAAAAGGAAAGAAAGAGAAAGAGAGAAGAGACGTGAGAGAGAGAGAAATTGAAATGGAAAGGGAGAGATTGAGTGGAGAAAAGGAAAGAAAAAAAGAAAAGGAAAGAAAAAGGAGAAAAATAAAACGTGAGAGAGAGGGGATCTCTTTTGGGGGAGTGAGAGAGAGACTGAGATTGAAAGAGAGAGATTGAGTGAAGTAGAAGGAAAGATGATGGAGAAGAAAAGGAAAGAAAAAGGAGAGAAGAGACATGAGAGAGAGAGAGAGGAAGATTTTCTATTTTGGGAATGAGTAAGAGAGAGATTGAGATTGAAAGGGAGAGATTGAGTGAAGAAGAATGAAAGAAAAAAGAAAAGGAAAGAAAAAGGAGAGAAGAGACATGATAGAGAGAGGAAGATTTTCTGTTTTGGGAATGAGTGAGAGAGAGATTGAGATTGAAAGGGAGAGATTGAGTGAAGAAGAAGGAAAGAAAAAGAAAAGGAAAGAAAAAGGAGAGAAGAGACGTGAGAGAGAGAAGAAGATTTTCTATTTTTTGGAAAAGAATGAGAGAGAGATTGAGATTGAGTGGGGGAGATTGAGTGAAGAAGAAGGAAAGAAAAAGCGAAGAAGATTAAAAGGGGAGAAGAGACGTGAGGGAGGGTTGGATTTTTCTATTTTGGAAAAGAGTGAGAGAGAGATTGTGAGAAGAAAAGAGAGAGAAGGAAAGAAGAGACGTGAGGGTAGAAATTTTTCTGTTTAGCTGGGAGAGAGATTGAGTGGAGAAAATTTGGAAGATTGGGAGGAGAGCTTGAGGGAGTGAGAAGAGGCAGAAAAGTAGAAGAGAGAAGAAGGATCGAATAAGCTGGGAAGAAGAAGAGAAGGAGATTGCCAGAGGTAAGCTGCCCCTCCCTACTCTGTTTCGTGTTTTATTTGTTGTTTTAGTTTATCTTTGTTTCATGTTTTATTGTCGTTTTATTTTGGTTTCATCCTACCTTTACCGTCGATCATCCCTGTCACGGGCTTAAACCCAGTTTACAACTACTTGCCGTCCTCCCCGTTGTGTGTGTTTATTTTTATTATTGTTATTTTTATTATTTTTTAATTTTGGTCTCACTCCACCTGCAACACTAATCCACCTCCATCGGATCCTACCTGCAACCACCTCATTCCTTGCACCATTCATCACCCCCTTGCTGCTACCTAATTTAAATACCTTCATCTCCCATCCCACTTTAATCCCACCTTCTGTCAACTCTCCACTAGTGTTAAAACCCATCTTCATTAGTGTACACCACCACAACATCCCACATGAGCATGGGATTTTGAACTTTTAATGAAGTTTAGATTTTGACCATGTGATTTGCAATTTTAATGAGATTAAATTGTAACATGTGATTGATTCCATATACTTTAAATTGAATATGATTAAAATTAGTTCACATGATTTAAATTTTTATAAAATTGATCCCACCACATGATGGGAATTTCTATGAAATTGATCCAATCATAAATGAAATTTCATGTGATTAAAATTGATCAGAGTATGTTTGGAATTTCATGTTATTAAACTTGATCCGAATATGTTAGAATATCATTCGATGAAATTAATCCAATCAGAATTTCATGGGAGTAAAATTGATCCGAGTATGTTTGGAATTTCATGTTATTAAAATTGATCCGAATATGTGGGAATATCATGTGATGAAATTTATCTAATCAGAATTTCATGTGATTAAAATTGATCCGAGTGTTTTTTTTTTTTTTTTTTTGAAATTGTATGAATTTGATTCCCATCGGATGCTTGAAATTTCTAATGTGGTTGGTCCAACCACATGATTTGAATTTTATGTGAATTAGGTATGGACCAATGGATGTCAAATTTGATTTTGAATCATTAGATTATGATTTTGAGTGATCCGAACCATTGGATTTTCATTAGGATTAATTTTAAATGAATTTGAACGGTTAGATTATGATTTTGAGTGATTTTAACCGTTGGATCTTGATCATATGTATTTTTAAGTGATTTAATCCATTGGATCTTGATCAAAGGTGTTTTTAAGCCATCTAAATGGTTGGATCTTTATTGTGGTCGATTTAGTTGAATTTGAATGGTTGGATTGACTTCATGAATGTTTTAAGTGAATCTGAACCATCGATCAAATATGATCTTGATCACATTGATAATGATCGATTACATCAAGTTCGAGTAGTTGATCAAATATGATTTTGGTCGCGTTGTTGATCGATGCTTGATTAATGCTCTCACATATTTGGAATGCTCTCAAATGTTGTATTGGATTGCTTACATGCTATATTCGAAATGCTCACATGTCATATTGGATGCACACTTTGAGTGTTATATTTGGAATGATATCATTGCTGTATTTGGAATGCTATCACTGCTATAGTTGGAATGCTTTCACCTGTCATATTTGATCTTGAAAAGTAATAAACTAAAAAAAAATAATTAGGGTAGAAAACCCTAAAATGGAAAGAGCACAGCAATTAGGATATGAAACCCTAAAATAGAAAGAACACATTGATTAGAGAAAGTGAAACCCAAAAAAATGGAAAGAACACAGCAATTAGGGTACGAAACCCTAAAAAATGGAAAGAGCACAACAATTAGGGTAGGAAACCCTAAGATAGAAAGAACACATTAATTAGGGAAAGTGAAACCCTAAAAATAGAGAGAATAATTAGGGTAAGATAAACCCTAGAATAAAGAGAATAATTAGGGTATGAAACCCTAAAAAATGAAAATCACAATGAAAAGGGATAGGAAACCCTAGAAACCTAGAAATGGAAACAATAAAAATAATAGGAATTTAGGTCTCATCCCTAGATCCTATTGACAAAAATAGAAACAATAAAAATAATAAGAATTTAGGTCTCATCCGAAGATCCTATTGACAAAAATAGAAACAATAAAAATGGTAGGAATTTAGGTCTCATCCCTAGATCCTATTGACAAAAATGGAAAGAATTTGGTACACATCCCAAATCAAAAATGGTAGGAATCTCATCCCTAGATCCTATTGATAAAAATAGAAAGAATTTGGTACACATTCTAAATATGACTTTCACAATCGTTTCGAACTACGTCGTACCTGATTTCTAGGGCACACCCTAGGAGAGGTAGGCAATTTGGGAGTCCCAAATATGGTACAAAGCCACCCATCAACCATCCATCCAACATAAACTGTAACTTGAACAAAGAATCTAATTGAAGCACATGCATAAATCACTTCCATAATCTTTAATCACACAACCCATTTCGAACTATAGTTTTGGACTTGATTTCCAGGATTGGAATACGTAGGTAGTTTGAGATGTCTTACACGTCTCAGATTCAGTCCAAGACCGAACCATCATTTGGTCCGGTTCACTGTATAGTACTGTACTCATTGCTTGTTTATTTGTTTTAAAACATGATTGGCTGAACCCTAGGTTAGAATAACTTAGCAACTTGATTTAGGAAATCCCCCATTGAACCCTAGTCATCCAGTTGACCAAGTATAGTCAAAATTATAATTTAAGGAAAGTTTAAGAAGCCGATATTGATCGTACGGTTTGGGTGCCTAACACCTTCCCATAACCGTACCCTGAATACTTACCTGATCTCTTGCAGACCAAAGAACTGATACATTGGGTTATGAGTCAATAGAAGTCTTACCTTAGGGTGAAGCTACATTTTTAGAGGTCCTAGACCTTAATATAGGTGGCGACTCCAACAGATACAGTGATCTTTATCGATACATATATTTCTATCCCGAGGAGGATCATCATTTCTCATTGTCCTCACACTATGCAAGATCCTGGGTGAACTGTTGGTTTATTGGTGGTTCATCACACCATTCTGATTAGACCAGAATTGAGGTGTGACAAGAGTGTACCAACGGAGGAGGCTTACGCTCCAGCCTTCGATTATGAGTTTATTCATCGGAGGTGAATTCTTCCCAGCCAGGGAGAATTGATGAGGACATCAGATTGGATCCAGTAGTTTTTTATTAGTTGATTATGGGCCTTTATTTATGGGCCTTTAGTTTCTTAGTTGCTTTTGAGGACTTTTTTTTTTATGGGCTTGTCTTATTGCAGACCAATTAGTTATAATGGTATTTATTTTTAGTTGTGGGCCTTTAGAGTGGCCCAGCCTTTTATTAGATTACTATTATTAGATTGTAGCCTATAAAGGCAATGCACAACCCTAATTTCATAGGGATGATGAATGAATATTGAATGAACTAAGTTATGATTTTCTTCTATCCCTCAGCTTCTTTTCTCTATCGCCTCTCTCTCTCTCTATTTTCTACAGGGATGACTCTCAACACAGGCTCCTCTTCTCTCCTTCAGGTACGCTACCTTCCCCACCCCTATTCTTAATCTGTTTTCAACAGGTTCTTCTCTTTCTCTTCTTTCTCCCATAGACAATAAACTCCCCTTCTCTCTTTTCTTTCTCTTTCTTACCCTTTATCACGACTATAGTGGTTTTCCCCTTCCCCTGGTTTTCTGAACAACTTTTCCCCTACCCTTGTTACTTCTGTTTTTGAATAGAAATATCCCCTTTACCTTCTATTTCATAATTTTATTATAGCAAGTTAATGTTTTTGGTTTCTTATGTTATCCTAATGTTCCATCACTACTATAACTTTCTTTAAACCTGCTAAAACATAATTTTAGGTTATTTTAAATTCTGTTACATAATGCATGGCTGCAAATCATATTCTACATAATTTTATTATAGTTCCCACTATTTGTGGTATTTACTAACATAGCTAGCAATTATATGAGTACTCTTTACAATTAAGCCTTCGATTTAGCAAGTTATGGTGAGTTTCCTAATTCTTTTATGTTGAGAATTTTCTGTTTACATGTTCCTAAGTCTTTTTAGTTTCTAAACATTTTCTTCCATTAGTATTAGGAGATTTGATGCTGCTTGCACATTAGTACTTCATAATCTGTGGTTAGTTTCTGCTATTACATGGAATCTAATTGGCTTTTGTTTAGTTACATGCATGTTGCCTAGATTGGTATTGTTTTTTACACCTAGTTATCTTGATTCCAGCATGCTTGCACATCATGTCTAGTGCTACCTCAGTCCTTACATTACCTATTAGATACCTTCTTTATTGTATCTATGCTCTATTTTCATTTTAGAGTAGGTCCATCTAGAAATCCTATAGTTAGCCTATACTGTCTTTGACATTTTTACCCCTGGCTTCAGAAGCATGCTGTTTTAAAGAAAGGTTACTATGGAGAAAAAAAATCAGGGCCAACATTCAGATGGACCCTTGGATAAAAACACAGGGAAACATATGCACCATTATGGATTTGCACAATCTCTGCTTCACCTTTCTTTCACAATGTTAGGGTGAGAGTGAGACTGTGGCTTTTTACCATGTGCAGTACAGTCCAACCAGATCAAGGTCTTCTTGAATTGGCAACATTGACCAAAGAAGCTTCAAGATTAATGGGAACGAGCTTTTATTGAGTCCTAGATATCTTAGCTTTACGAAATTCCCCATGGGTGACACTATTGAGATTTAGTTTGGTTGCAAGAGAAATTAAAAAGAAAGGAAGTGAAAATTTCCAAACATAAAAAGGGAATTTTTATAACTACAACACAACATGATTGTAAAACTACCTAATTTTTTTTTTATCATATTTAGTAATGCTACTTATTATTATGTAAATTTTATTTCAGTTTTCAAATGTAAGGGATTTAGATGCAAAGTAAAACGTAAGTTTATAATTAAATATGGAATGATTAGAGTTAGTTACATAGTCTTATTTTCTATAATGATTACAAAATTTTCTGTATTAAGTTTAAAATTTTCACTTCCTTTCCCTTTAATTCCCCTTGGAACCAATCAAAACCTGATACTTTTTGTTCAAAATACTTTGTTTTTGGTACAATGAAGATGGATGTTTGAGACATAAATTGGAGAATCAAGGCCCTACCCTCTTTTTTTTCTTAAATTATACATCCTTGCCACTTTATATTGTAAAAAATATGATTTTTTTTTGTTAAACTAGAAATTCACTCATACCAAAGACGAATAGTGTGATGGCCTATACTATTCACTTGCTCCCTAGCCCTTACACTCGACGAACTCTAAGTTGACATGCATCTGCAGTACTAATGAACTGAGTATCTAACAGTCATAACATAAATAAAGTATCCAATTATCTCCAAAACACTAATACATAAAATAAAATAAATTAATCAATTACATCTTCTGAATAATCCAACTAATAAATCTAATCAAAGACGCATGAGTTGCACTCGCAAGACGAATCATGCGACTCCATCATAGCTTCTGCATCCATCGCCGCAACATGCCCATACATTGGAGCATTCATGTAATCTTCTACAGTAGGACCTGCGTCATCAACTAAAAATATTTGACGTCGAAAGGGTGAGCACAAATCATGGCTCAGTGAGCAAACAAAACAATGCAACAAACATATGTATGCGTTCAATTCATATCTTTGGTCTGGTTCATAAGTTTGCAATGTCCAATAGAAAGGATAGGGGGCCGCCGCACCTCTATACACGAGTGTGTGAAGCTGCCCAATGGATCAAACACCATTGTCGTCCCACATGCACCTACCATGGAATAGAGATAGAGCTAAAGTGCCTGGATCAAACACTGCATGATACTTCTCCGGATGCCCTACCCATACCAATACGTAAGCCCCTATTGGTGAGGGCTTGCAAACTGGGCTTACAACTAACTAATCCTAATGTCAAACAGTGTATCCAAGGCCTCACCTCAGCATCCCTTAATACGTCCATAGAGATAGAGCTAAGGCCCCCCGATAGAGTCAGAGACTACACGATCCGAAACCACCTCCCCTGATGCCTTACGACGTAATAGTTCTGCTAAGGTAATGGCGATGCGATGATGCAGTAGACAAGACTTGAGTAGAGATAGAGCTAGAGTCTGGTGACCAGGATGAGCCACAATATCATGTCCTCCCCCTGATGCCCCACTCGCATCAAGTACACTAACCACACACATACATTCACATGCCTATTCCTAGCATCATCATCATCATCATGTTATAAATAAACTGAATTAAATATGTATGAACAATAATAATAGGAATATTGGATGACATGTGATATGCACAATACACACATACAAGCATAGAATCATTCATGGCATTGGACTCAATAAATAAAAATAGTTTATTATTAACCAATTAGTTTAGGTCTTGTTCCCTCATCTTTGATTGATAGTAGATCCTCGTTCAAGCTTTGTAATTCACTTTTAAATCACTTGGAAACCTAACAAATTTAAAGATTTTAAATTAAAATTAATTTGCATGAGTTTAGACTAACAGAAACTGAGGGGTCGCAGGTGTGGCAGCACCTGTGGTCTCAGTTTTTGCAACCACAGGGCGTTGGGTCGTAGGATGTGGACGGACATACTCCGACCACACGTGCGACCACACCCTCCCTGGAACTTCCCGAGGGCATGTGGTCAGACATGTGTGTCTCGTGTGGTCGCATAATATGTAACCACACATCCAACCACACGTGTGATGGTCGACCTTTCACTGTCAATTCCAATCCTCCATATTTGGAATCCTTGGCCTATCATCATGGTCCTCCTTACAGTTTTTTTATGGCTCAAAACTATTATTTTATATATACCATTCATTGTCCACATAATTTCCTCCATGGATTTTCTTAGAATTTATCCATGGACAAATGGTTTGTATTTATCCTAAATCCTATCTTCTTCATAAACTATTATAGGCTCTCAATTTATCATGGGAAATATGTTCAGGCTTGTTGAAGATTTAGAGTTTTCTCTGAATTTTCTTCCTCCTTAGTCTTCCTCCTCAATTTTCCTTCTCTTCCTTCTCTTCTCTTTCTCTCACTTTCAATTAGAGTTCTAAAGGAGTGAAAGAGGCTAAGGGACGTCTTATTTATAGAGGAAAACCTTCCATAATATGCCCTAATGAGTTTAGGAAAGACCCTCCTTCCAATTAAGAAGGTTTCCTAATTTTTAGTTCTGATTGGGTTCCGTGTGGTCGGAGGTGGGGTCACAGAATCCGTCGACCACACCTTCTACAATGTCCGACTACATGACCTATATTCATGTGGTTAGACTCTTTTGAGGTGTGATCGGTCACACCTGTTTAGGTATGCGACCACATGCTCATAATTGACTGTTTTTGGGTTGATTTCATACCTAGTCTTGTGGTTTCTTCACGCACTTGGTCCACTTGGCTCGACCATGATAGGTAAACCTGATACAAGGTGGTAAGACCGGTTAGTTTGATACAGGTGTTACAATTCCCCCCCATATTAGAAATTTTGTCCTCAAAATTTGCACATACCTTCCGAGTCGAAAATGTGAGGATATTGCTTTCGCATAGCATTCTCTTCTTCCCATGTGATCTCTTCTATATCTTGGCTTCTCCAACTGATCTTAACATAATAAATATCACGGTTGCGTAGACGTTGAACCTTTCGGCTGGTGATTTTAGTTGGTGCTACTTCGAATGTCAAATCATCAGTTAGACCCGGTGGATCCGCTGTTAAAACGTGTGTTGGATCTCTGACGTACTTCTTCAGTAATGAGATATGAAATACATCATGCACACTTGACATAGATGGGGGTAGTGCTAACTGATACGCTATTTTTTGACGTTTAGTTAGAATCTCATATGGCCCGACATATCTCGGACTTAGTTTCCCTTTCTGTCTGAATCGTTTTAAACCTCGCATAGGTGATACTTTCAAGAATACCTTATCACCTACAACGAATTCAAGGTCTCGATGTCGAGAATCTGCATACTATTTCTGACGATTCTAAGCTGTTCTAACTCTTTCCTTGATAATGTCGACTACTCGACAAGTCTCTTCAATAAATTCTGGTCCAACGATACTCCGTTCACCAACTTCATTCCAAAATAAAGGAGTTCGACACTTCCTACCATACAGTGCTTCATTGGGTGACATCTGTATAGTAGCCTGATAGATGTTGTTATAGGCGAACTCGATCAATGCTAGTTTCTCATCCCATGATCCCTTGAAATCAATAACATAGGCTCGAAGCATATCTTCTAAAATCTGAATGGTACGTGTCACACCCCAATTCTGATCCAACCAAAATGGTGTGAGTGAACCGCCATTGAACCAACGGTTCACACCAGGATCTCGAATAGGCCGTGTCCACCCATACAAACCATTACACATAACCACAATCAGAATATAAATATACAGCGGAAGACTTTAAGTAGAATGAACTGAGTATCTATTGATAATTTAAATAAATATCCCATTATCCAAATTCAAACACATAAAATAAATATCTTTTACATCTCTTAATATCAAACAAAAATAACTGAAACAACTAAATAAAAATCCCATCAAAGGTACACGCAGAAAGGGCACTCGCATGAAGCATCATGCTCGTCCTCTCCTACCTGTACGTCCAACGCCGCAACACCACCATACACAGGAGCATGCATGTAATCATCCACAGTGTAACCTGTATCAACATCTAAAACAATGTACATACAAAGGGTGAGCTCACAACACAGCTTAGTAAGACAATCAGACAGTTTCACAATATTATGCATGAGTAACAATCAATTTTATGCTGTGGTCTGGTTTTAAGTTTGCAATGTGCTATAGAAAGGTTTGGTGGCCCCTGCACCTCTATACACGAGTGTGTGGCACCTCATGGATCACACCCCCATTGGCCCACATGCACCCATCATGGAATAGAGATAGAGCTAAGATACCCACGTACCTCCCCTGATACTCTACCCATACCAGCACCTAAGCCCCTACTGGCCAGGGCTCGCAACTAACCAATCCTATATGTCATCAATGTATGCTCTATCCTAGCACAGCTGTCTACGGCATAGAGATAGAGCTAAGGCATTCCCACACCTCCCCTGATGCCCTATCCGCAACTAACCCACTAGGATAGAAACAATACGCAGGTAGATCCTATCCCAACATAACTCCCTACGGCATAGAGATAGAGCTAAAGCATCGTGGACAAGCCAGCATCGACTCGGAATCCTTAGTACCACATAACAATGGCCGGGACAACATCAATATCGGAGACCATCGTACCACGACCTTCCCCTGATACCCCACCCGTACCAAGCATGTTAAGACAGAATCACGCAAAGGTGCTAATGTGAAGAGCGATCCCAGGCCCATGCCCCACTCCACACACCAACGAAAACAATTACATGCCTAACAATCACATCCTATCAATGCATGAACAGTAATAATAACTAAAAGTAAAGGATGGCATGTGAATATGCACAAACATCACATCATAGATATTCAATGATTAACAACGATTTACTGTCCATTAATTATTAGGTTTAGGTTAGATT